>GG745328.1:485011-573734 GCA_000151295.1 Allomyces macrogynus ATCC 38327
GTGGCCAGCACGGGCGCAGTGACGATCGCGACCTCCTCGTCGTCCCCCACTGCCGCGGCGTTCCGCCGATCGACCACGACCGCGACCCGCGGCACCGTGCACATGCACGCACGTTTCGACGGCGACTTGCGCGGTGCCGACGTTCCGCGGCTCGTGCGCAACAATCGCGGCCAGCGGGGCTCTGACTGCGGCGGTCGCCGCGGCAATCACGCGGCCCCAGTCCGCGCGCGGCGCGATTTCGAGCGCGGTCCCGACAACGGGGACGCGTGACAGGGTGCCGAACGTGCGGAAGACGTTGATCACCGCGTCTTTCGCGAGCGCGTGTGCGCGGTCCGCCGCACGCATGACGGCCGACGTCCGGTCCGTGAGTTCCGTCAGCCGCAGCGCGTGCGTCGGGTGCGCGAGCGCTTGCGTGACCGCCATGACTGAGGGCACGTGGTCCATCGCGTCCAGCGCGACAACGACGAGTTGCGCGTCGTCGCCGTGCGGCGTCCCCGCGGCCAACGCGCGGTCGCGCGCGGCGAGTTCGTCGTGGCCGAGTTTCATCCAGGTGACGACGGGCGTCGTGATCAGGGTGGTTAAGATGGCCATGAGCACGCAAATCGCGTGAATCCGGGGCGAGATGACGCCGGCGTCGAGCCCGACGTTGAGGACGATCAGTTCCACGAGACCCTTGGTGTTCATCAGGATCCCGACGCCAATCGAGTCGCGCCAGTTGAGTCCAGTGAACCGCGACGCCATGGTGCACCCGACGATCTTTCCGGCGCACGCAGTGACGAGGACGAGGA
Organism: Allomyces macrogynus ATCC 38327; assembly: GCA_000151295.1. Taxonomy (NCBI): domain Eukaryota; kingdom Fungi; phylum Blastocladiomycota; class Blastocladiomycetes; order Blastocladiales; family Blastocladiaceae; genus Allomyces; species Allomyces macrogynus. The sequence goes on from GG745328.1 coordinate 485,800, forward strand.
CGAGCAGGCCCCAGGTGGTCGCGGTGTCGAGTAGCCCGAGACGGGTCTTGAGGCCGGAAAGGGCAAAGTAGAGCGGGAGAAGCACGATCGTGACGAGGTCTTCCACTTTTTCGGTCAGCGCGATGGCGAATCCGGACTCGTGCGGGATGATCACACCGACGAGAAACGCGCCGAAAATGGCGTGCACTCCCACGACTTCGGTGAACATGGCCGACGCGAAAATGAGGATGAACGTGATGAACACGAGAAACTCGTTGAGCGTCGACGAGGTCGCTGAACGCTGGATGAGGCACACGAGGACAGGGCGGACGGCAAAGATCATGAAGGCGGCAAACGCGAGCACGACGAGGAACGTGTAGAGCGCCGTGAGCGAGTCGCTCGCGTTGACTAGACGCGGACAGAGAACGGTATCAGCACGAGGTCAACTGAGCATCACCGTGTCCCCACGAGAGTCCGAAAAACGCACTGATGGCAATCACCAACGCCAGCATCGACCACGCAACGACATCGTCCACGGCAGCCGCGGAAATCGTCGTCATGCCGACGCGCGTCGTGAGCAGGTTGGTCTCGGTCAAAATGCGCGCAAGGACCGGGAACGCCGTGATGGACATGGCGACGCCGAGGAACAGGAAAAACGACGAGAACGGAACCTTGGTGTCTTTGGGCATCAACGAGTCGTAGAGGGCAAAGGACACGGCGACGCCCTGCAGGTGTGATGGAATGATAGGTCAGATGCGCGATCAGAGAGGTGATGGGCGGCGCGCCGGTTCTGGAAAATTGAGCAAGCCAGAACACGTACAGCGCCGAACGGGACGGCAATGCCGGCAACGGAAATGGCCTAGCGATGGAACGGAACGCGTCCGGAGAAAGTAAGACAAGCGTCTGGACAAGGACACCGGTGATCCCCCATTACTATGTCGCGGAACGGCGTACCACGGACTTGCGCAGGTTGATCGCGACCATGCGCGGGTCGAGCTCAAGACCGACGATAAAGAGGTACAGGATGAGCCCAAAGTTGGCGATCAGGCCAAACATGCCAAGACTACACGTCCGCAACCGCATTCATCAGCGACCCGCACACCCCACCCCATCGAAATCGAACCGGCTAAAACGCACCTTGTGGCCGGAAACAAAGCCTTGGTGAATCCCGGAATCTGGCCGAGCGCCGACGGCCCGAGCAAAATGCCACCAATCACTTCGGCAATGACGCGTGGCTGGCGGAAGTACTTGAGAACCATGCTCAGCAAGCGCGTCATGAGCACGACGACAATGACTTGCACGAGAAACAGCGGCAGTGGGTTCGATGCGCTCGCGAATGGGTTGCCGCCGGTCCACATCGAGTCGTGCGCGCCGCCCGACCGCTTGGCGAGGTGTGTGGCCTGCTCCGACGCGGCAGCGAGGCCGGAGAAGGGTTGATGGACAGCGACCATGGTCGACGTCGATTGGAGGGTGAAGAAAAGCGTGAAGAGGGCGGTTGACGATGGAGCACAGCGGCGCGAGCGGGAACAAATAGTGCGGAGCCGGCAGCAGCGAGATTCGATCGGCCCGAGGGTACGCGCGTCGCCAAGCGGGTGGAGCGGGTAGCCGGGAGGAAAATCAGGCACGACGAGCGGCGTGCCGGTGGCGAATCGCGTCTTGCGCCGTGGGCGTGCACGCAAGCTCTTGGCACGCGAGCGTCGCTTGCCAGTCGTGCAGCGTGCAGAGCCGTGCAGCAACTCGGGTGTACGCGTCCGTGCAGATCCGGTAATGCGGCTTGTCACGATTGCTGCTGTGGGTGGCCTTGCAGGCGGTCGATGGCGGGGAGGTTGAGCGGGATTGCCCTCGTCGTCCTCGCCGTCAGTTGTCGGATAGCTGTCACTCGTCGTCAACCGTTGCTCGCTCGTCGTTGGAACCGTGGAGGAAGCTGCCAGCGTGATGGAGGCCAGCGGCTGCGCGGTGTCCTGCCCCTTATATTCGATGCAATAGGAGAGGGCCCTGCCGCGGCAGAGGGACGCCCTCATTCCCTGCGGGCCTGCAGCACCAGCGCGAACGCGGATGCGACGACCGAGAGACGCGCGTGCATCGCGTCGCGTCCCCTCGCCTCACACGTTCATGACGTGCGTGTGTCTCGCACCGGTTGTGCCCTCTTCGACGGCAGGGTCACTCCGCCCCATGGCGGTTGCGCACAACGCGCGGGCAGGGACGCGCGTGGGGCGGCGGGCCAGGCAGCGCGACCGTGGTTGTCGTGCGGGGGGGTCGGGCGTGTGCGGGGCCCCTCGTCGTCATGGCAGGCCGTGCGTCCATTGGCACGAGAGGCACAAGTGGGAGACGCGCTGTTCAGTGCAACAGTAATATCCACGTGCGCGCGGTGACAACCATGACCGCCTGCATCGCTGTCGCACACGGCCATGAGGTTGTTTTCGACAGGCGGCTCGCCGCATGGGCCGAAGGGCGGAGGGGACCTGCCCGGTAGTGGAAACCTCGGTTCGCGTTGCTTTGGCGATGTGCAGGGGAGGCCGGTTCTGGAACTGCTCGTCGTGCCGCCATTCACAAAGAAATGGGCCTGGAAAGACAGCACATCCATCGTCATAACGCTCCGGCCACTCCAGTCAGGGCAGCATGCCAGACAAACTGTCCGATTGGCTGGTGAAATTGCAGCGCAACCACGACTGCAACCGCGACCTGGGCATTGCACCGCTGCAAAGACCGGGCCAGATGTGACAGTACAACGGTTAGGATGCGATCGGATGCGATTCACTCTGAACGATAAACCAGAAAGCCAGATCTGCAATGTGGGTAAATGTATTTTACATACCCGACACGACAGCACCACCAAAGCAACATTTCCCACAAAACCGTCATGCACACCTTCCTCTGATCCTCGTCTGATCTCTCCACCACTCTACTCCCGCTCTACACGCTCTTGACCTCACGCGCCGCCTGTGCCGGACTCGCCGGCGCCGACCCTCCACCCGCGGCATTTGTACCCCCAAGCAACGGCGTGTCGTTCGCAATGTGTACCCCCTCCAACTCCGCCGCACCAGCCTGGACAACCACCACAATCCCGCCCGCCGCGGCCCCGTGTTCGCCCGTAACCAGTCGCGCGCCGATCTCGCCCAGCGCCGCGCGGTCCGGATCGACCGCCACATCGGCCGCCCCCGCGGCACTCCCCGTACGGAAAATGCCCGACAGCGACAACAGCGACCGCCGCGTCAGACCCGACGTCGTCGCTGCGGGCCTAATCTCACCATCCGCCGCAGTGGCAGCGGAGGCAGCGGCCATGGCCACCACCGCGTGCCGCCGCCCCACCACGACCACATCGTCCCTTGCGGCATCCTTCCCCCGCGCCGCATGCTCCACGACCGCACGGACCAGGTCAGTACTGAACATCTCCACCACGTCCGTACACTCCACCGGCAAACTCTGCACAAGCGCATCAAACGCCACATCGTCCGGGCTCGCCGGCACGCCCGCCATGCTCGCCGTCGTCCCGCGCGTCCACGTGCGCTCCATTGGCAACTTGACGACCGACGTCGCCGACGACGCCGTACCGCCGCCATCGCTCGCGTCCGCCCCGTTCTCCACAGGCGGCACGAGCGCGGCCAGCGAGTCGTTCGGGTGCTCTGGCTTCCGCCGCGCGCGAACGGCATTTACGATCCCGGCAATCGTCGATGCCGGACGGGACTTGCGCCCATCGTTGGCGTCCTTGTCCTTCACGTCGGTCGGGGTCCCGTACCGCACGCGCACGACCGCGATGTTCGCGAACCGTGCCGACCGCGCCATGCATGTGACCAAATGCGCGGCCGCGCGGTCGTCGGGCCCACCAATAAAGTAGAACACGAGATGCGCCGGCGCCGTGGGCGGCGGAAGGGCCGAAACAGGCGTCTCGTCATCGGCCGCAGCGGTGCCCGCGGCGCGCCGGTCCACGACGATCGCGACCGTGGTACCGAGCACGCGCGTGCACGTATCGACTGCGACTTCCGCCGTACTCCCACTGCGTGGGTCGTGCGCAACCACCACGGCCAGCGGCGCGCGCACGGCCTCGGCCGCAGCGGCAATCGTTTTACCCCACTCATCGCGCGGCGCGAGTTCAATCGCCGTGCCCACAACAGGCACGCGCGAAAGAGTGCCGAACGTGCGGAATACATTCACGACCGCGTCTTTCGCGAGCGCGTGTGCGCGGTCCTTGGCGCGCATGACCGCCGAGGTCCGGTCCGTCAACTCGGTCAGCCGCAGCGCGTGCGTCGGATGCGCGAGCGCCTGCGTCACGGCCATGAGGGACGGGACGTGGTCCATGGCGTCGAGCGCGACCACGACCAACTTCCCGTCGTCGATGTGAGGCGTGCCCGCGGCAAGGGCGCGCTCGCGCGCGGCGAGTTCGTCGTGGCCGAGTTTCATCCAGGTGACGACGGGCGTCGTGATCAGGGTGGTTAAGATGGCCATGAGCACGCAAATCGCGTGAATCCGGGGCGAAATCACGCCGGCGTCGAGCCCGACGTTGAGGACGATCAGTTCCACGAGACCCTTGGTGTTCATCAGGATCCCGACACCAATCGAGTCGCGCCAGTTCAGGCCCGTGAACCGCGACGCCATGGTGCACCCGACGATCTTTCCGGCGCACGCAGTGACGAGGACGAGGACGAGCAGGCCCCAGGTGGTCGCGGTGTCGAGTAGCCCGAGACGGGTCTTGAGGCCGGAAAGGGCAAAGTAGAGCGGGAGAAGCACGATCGTGACGAGGTCTTCCACTTTTTCGGTCAGCGCGATGGCGAATCCGGACTCGTGCGGGATGATCACGCCGACGAGAAACGCGCCGAAAATGGCGTGCACTCCCACGACTTCGGTGAACATGGCCGACGCGAAAATGAGGATGAACGTGATGAACACGAGAAACTCGTTGAGCGTCGACGAGGTCGCGGAACGCTGGATGAGGCGCACGAGGACAGGGCGGACGGCAAAGATCATGAAGGCGGCAAACGCGAGCACGACGAGGAACGTGTAGAGCGCCGTGAGCGAGTCGCTCGCGTTGACTAAACGCGGATAGAGAACGGTATCAGCACGAGGTCAACTGAGCATCACCGTGTCCCCACGAGAGTCCGAAAAACGCACTGATGGCAATCACCAACGCCAGCATCGACCACGCAACGACATCATCCACGGCAGCCGCGGAAATCGTCGTCATGCCGACGCGCGTCGTGAGCAGGTTGGTCTCGGTCAAAATGCGCGCAAGGACCGGGAACGCCGTGATGGACATGGCGACGCCGAGGAACAGGAAAAACGACGAGAACGGAACCTTGGTGTCGGCGGGCATGAGTGTCTCGTAGAGCGCAAACGATACGGCGACGCCCTAGTGTGCGAGGCAGGGAAGAGGTCAGTGATCTCGCATTTGATGGTCAGCAGCGCGGAGTAAATCGTACCGCGCCAAACGGGACGACAATGCCCGCAACAGAAATGGCCTGGAGGGAGGGACGCAACGGAGTGAGATGACGGCATTTGCTGGTCGGTCAAAATGGACGACCGGAGAGCCGCAAGCGCCGACAACGTCGAGCGACGAATACGCACCACTGACTTGCGCAGGTTGATCGCGACCATGCGTGGGTCGAGCTCGAGCCCGACAATAAACAGGTACAGAACGAGCCCAAAGTTGGCGATCAGGCCAAACATGCCGAGACTACAACACGTTCGCACCACAAAACACGTCAATAAGCCGCGCGTCGCACATCACTTCGTGGAAATTCCACGATTACGCACCTCGACGCCGGAAACAACGCCTTGGTGAACCCCGGAATCTGGCCAAGCGCCGACGGCCCGAGCAAAATCCCGCCAATCACCTCGGCAATAACGCGCGGCTGGCGGAAGTACTTGAGAATCATGCTCAGCACACGCGTCATCAGGACGACAATGATCACTTGCACGAGGAACAGCGGCAGCGGGTTCGACGTGCTTGCAAACGGGTTGCCGCCGTCCCACATCGAATCGTGGGATGCGCGCTTGACGAGGTGTGTCGTGGAGGAAATATGATCGGCTGGCATCATGCCGGCAAAGAGCGCGTTGAGAGTGACCATGGTGGCCGGTCGGTGCGCGGGGTTCGCGGAGAGCTGGAGCTGTCGCAACTTGGTTGCTGCCTCAAAAGGTGCTGCCAGTGCTGGTTTTGCGCGTCGTCGGAGCGGCACGTGCGTGTGCACAGGATCAGTCGGGACGTGTCGGGACTGCAAGGCCGTGCTCGTGTCGTGGCCGGACAGTCGGTCAGTCGGTTGGTCGTCCGGGAGAGGCGAAGCACAGTACTACGTCGTCGGCTGCGGCCTTGCTGCCCTTATATACGGTGTCGAGTAAGAGGGACCCTGCCGCGACGGTGAGATGCCCTTGGACCCCGTCCCAGTCGCACGCCGCCGCGCCAGCAGCTAAACGAACATGGAAGCTTTGTCGGTGAGTGCGCGTCCCCGGTGCATTTCGTGCCCATCCCACGCGGTCAACGTCGTCGGTCGCCCCTCGCACAGCACACCACGTTCCACGACGTTCATGACGTGTGCGCGTGCAAATGAGCGCTGCTTTCGTGTTGCATCGCGGACGTGCGGACGGCACTGAAGTTGGCCGAGCGCTTGCGGGGGTGGCGAGCAGGACATGCGGGGACCCGACTGTGTGCGGGGCCCCTCGCCGTCACGGCCAGTGGGGGGGGGGGGGGGGGGGGGCAGTGAGGCGCACACGCAGAGGGTCTTTGCTAGACCGCGAGACGCCAGTGGGAGACGCGCTTCATCACCCGCCGCGAAACGACGCACGTGAGCGCAGCGGCACGATGCGCACGTAGCCATCTGGTCGTCGACAGCAGCGAGCTCACTTTGCGTGATGAGATACGCGTGCGGTGCTCGCTTTGCGAGTCAATGTTACGTTCATTCCAGGGACAGACCGAGGGGGCCTGCCCTGGAGCCGGACCGTGCAACGACGCTAACGCGCCACCCTACCGTGAATGGGGTCCGACCGTGCCAAGTTACGAATCGAGACGATGGAAGGCACCCTCCGTTGTGTGCCAGAACGAGGCACCCGCGTGCTCGCTCACGATAGTCCAGACCAACCAACCAAACTTCGAGCGTTGAGGGCCGGCGCAGCAGCCACTGGTTGAAAACCACAAAGGAAACAGACAGGCCAAACCAAAATCAACTTGGACTGAAACACGCCAAGACACAACTCTGCCGCCGAGGGCCCATTTGGCCTCAGCGTCGCTCGCCAAAACACGCATATCAACCCACTCAATAATCGTCGCCGCGCGTGAGCACCTCCTTGACTGTGGGCCGGAGCACCAACGTGTGCTCGTACTGCGCCGTGTAGGACCCGGGCGAGTCAATCAACGGCGGGTAAGGCGTGACAACACCCGTCTCGACCAAGTTCTTGAGCGCCATCAGGTACTTGGACTCGCCAATGCGGTCGAGGTACCGGCGGCAGAACGCGAGCGACCCGAAATTGGTGTTGATCGTCTGCAACAGCTGGCGCGCGCGCGGCAGCCGCACGTTCGCGCCCTGGTAGTTATCAAACGCGCGCATGTAGTGCGACACTTCGTCGCCTTCCATGACGTACCCGCGACCCGTCGACCCAAACGTCTCAATCGCGTAAAACTCACCCTCCACCATCTTGGTCTGGTCGCCGCCCTTGACGATTGGGACCGAGTTACCCGCGTGGATCTTGTAACGCTCAATCGAGTGGCCCGACAGGTTGCGGATCGGCTTGACCTGGTAGGTCTTGCCGCCAATCTCCACTTCGTACGACTCCATGGTCTCCTGGATCGCTGCACCGATATCAGAGAGACGCACGTCAATTCCGGCCTCGCGAATGCCAGTGTTTGTCGCGTCCTTGACGGCTGCGAGCAAGTTGTCGTAGACCGGGTCGAACGTGACCGTGAACGCCGAATCAATGATACGGCCGCCAACGTGCACGCCAAAATCAATCTTGCACACGTCCGACTGCTGCAGGATCGTCTTGTCGCCGGCATTGGGCGTCCAGTGCGCGGCGCACGCGTTGAGCGAGCAGCCCGTCGGGAACGCGATCCCAGCCTCGATGCCCTGCGCCTCGACCAGGTTGCGCGTGCCGTTTTCGATGAGCTCGCAAATTTCGGTCATCGACATGCCGGGCTTGATAGTGCGCTGCGCGTAGTTGCGCACCTGGCGATGCACCTCGGCACCGCGGCGCGCGTCGCGCAGCTCGGCCTCCCAAAACGGCGTCTTTTCAAGGGCCTTCTTCTCCTCGGAGGTCGTGCGCCACAGGTTGTCGTCCTGGTAATCGCAAATCTCGCCCTCCGGGTAGAGCCCGCGGAACAAGCGCGAGACGGGGATCGTGGGCGGCGACGTCTGGCCTAAACGCGGTCGTGCTCATCAGGAAACACATGCGCAACGGACCAAACAACGATCACGACGACGACAGCGACTTACCCGCAGCACCCTCACCCACACCGGGCCCCTCAAACGATGCCGGGTCGACCGCAGCCGATGCGCCCGCGGGCGCGGCCGTCGACGGCTTTTTCTTCTTCTTCTTGTTCTTCTTCTTCTTGGCAGCTGCGGCCGACGCGCCGAGCGCCGACGACTCATCATCGGCATCGTCGTCGGCATCGGAAGCATCGCCGTTGGTGGCGGCGGGAGCGTCAACGATGGTCAGGTCGGCAACGGCATCGTCGACGGTGGGCTCGGCCGCGGGGGCGGCAGGGGACGCGGCGCGCTCCTTGGCGGCGGCGATCGCGGCGGCGAGGGCTGCGGGCGGTTTGCCGGCGGGGCGGCGCTTGGGCGGCATGGTGCTGGTGGTTGGTGGTTGGTGGTTGGTGGTTGGAGGTTGTGGTCGGTTGGGAGTGATCGCTGGGCGCGAGAAGTGCGGTTCGACCTTCACCGCGCGCGATGCACGTGAGTGTTGGTCGGTGGGCAGCCAGGCAAATGCCAAGATTGCTGTTGACTGCATCATGTGCATCTGCGTGATATGTTGCTGGCCCTTCTTGCTGTCATGCCGAGCAGACAGACTGTCAACCTCAACGGGCAAGACCGGTGGGTTGATGTCGATGATACTTTTCGCAGCCTTGCCGCCATTTCGGAGTGCGAGACAGGTCCAGCTGGCGTGTCCGCCGACATTGTCCGACAGATTGCTTCAATACAAACATCAGGTCCTCATTTCGGATCTTATCAGCGGCCATCAAGGGCCCGCCGGAAATCAGGAGAGGATGCATGCGTGGGAATTGTGAGAGGTTTGTAAACGCATTTTCTGTTTGTCCACTGATACATTGGTCCATTTTGGTTGGAGGTGCACGACGAGTCTCAGACAACAATTACAGAGAACGCTCATGGCGCGCGAACGCGAACATGGATGAATCTGACACCAACCACCAATATTCGAAAAATGAATCTATGCCCATACTGAGAATCGAATGTGTCGGCATGCATCATCACCGCCGTGATCTGGCAGGAAACGCTTGATCTGCATCTGCAAGGACGGCTCAAGCAAGAGGTGCACCAATGCGTTGTCGCGGCTCCTTACCACTTGATGTTGTTAATGTCTGCGTCAAAAAGAAAAGCGGAGCGAGTGGTCAGCAACCTTGTCCACCAGTTCGCGTCGCATATACAGAAAATAATAGCGACACGTACTGCTGGTGCCTGCCTTGGACTTGCCCGAAATCTTGAGCAGCGACCAATTCCACGAGCCCGTGCACGTGTTCTTGCCGCACAGCACCTTGTACGCCTGCCCGCCGTTCATGACAATCGTCGACGGCTTGCCTTCAAAGTTGACGTTGGTGATCGGGATCGCCTTGTCGACCTTGCCCGTCTCACCCGAGTTGGTGTAGTCCTCGACGACCATCATTCCAAACTTGGTGATCCCCGTCGCGTGGTTGTCGTTGTAGTGGATGTTGGAGACCGACGCGTCCTTGGCGCCGTTGTAGGACTTGATACGCAGCGCAATCGTGTTGTCCTTGATCGTGTTCCCCTGGATCAGGACATTGTCGACGTGCTTGCCGGCCTTGATCGAGCCAATCGAAATCCCGTGGCCGCCAATGCACTGGTTGTTGAGGAACTTGACGTTCTTGCCGTCATTGAGCGCCAGGCAGTCGTCCTGGTTCTTGCAGATCGAGTTCTGGATCGTTAGGCCGTTGACGCTCGACACGTCAAAGCAGTCAGCTACGCGGAGAATGGCAGAGAAAAGAGCGGTGAGCGACGCCGTTCCGGGTGGAGAAAGTCGGTTGTTGCGGAGACCGTACTGTTGTGGCCGCCCTTGGTCGCGCCGAGCGAGTCGTCGATGGTGACGCGGTCAATCACGAGCGCGCCCTTGGCACCGACTGAGACGGCGTGCGCGGGCGTGTTCTTGATGACGAGCTGCGACACGGTCCCGGCCGCGTTCAGCTTGACCATCGGGTGCGGCTTGGTCTTGCCGCCGTTGCCGCCCTTGCCGTCCCAGTAGAGCGGGCCCTGGCCGTCGAGGACGTGGCCGTTGCCGTTCTAAAATTGGTTCGCGATGAGGTGGTGTTGGTGGTGAGCCCAGAACGCGTCGCCTCCCCAGGCCGAACTCGATCAAATTGAAACACGTACCACCGTGACCTTGGCCGAATCCGACGCGCCCGAGACTCGGAACAGCGGACCCTCCCACTCCTTGTACCCAAACACCAGGTCGCCCGCAAAGTTGACGACGGTGCCGTCTTTGAGCTTTTCGAGTGCGAGCGTCTGGCCGGCGGGCACCGTGAACGACTTGATCGTGATGGTCGCGCAGTCAGCCACGTTCTTGGACGCGGCAAACGAGTCGACGACACACGACTTGCCGGCGGGCGCGGCCTGCACGGTGAGTGCGACAAAGGCGAGCAGGAAGACGAGCGATGGGTGCATGGTGGAGAAGTGATGGGCGTCTATCGGTGTGGATGGCGGACTGCCGGCTGGGGGCGCGGGATTGCTTCAGCTTTATAGGTACGCGCTGCTGTCGGAGGAATCGGCTGCGCCATCGACCTGCGGGAAGGCAGCGCAGCGTGCCGCGCCGGACGCCGGCGCCGCGCCGCGGCTGCCGCCAGAGCCGGACCATGGAACAGATTGCGAATTCCAGAAGCAAGAGCACAATCATTGACACGCCGTAGTTACAGACGCGCCGCTCAAGCAGCGCTGGAACACGCTAGGGTGTGGGTGAGGGGATTTTGCGCGGCGATCGGCGGTTGATTCATGAATCGACATTCCCCTTGGGTGCCCATGCTCCCCCATGATTCAAAAACAAGCGATGCACGACCACAATTCGTGTGCTGCGTTTTGGCTGTTCAAACACTTGCCACCTCATGATAACTGCTGCGGAGTGAACCACCCAAGGAGCAACCGGCGATTTCTCGAATCTTCTCGAATCTCCAAGACAAAGCTGACGCACTTGCCCGAGGCCAAGTGAGAGGATCAGTTCCCGCGCATCATTTCGCAAAGGGGATCTTTGCCTATAACTCTCTAACACGGCGTTCACGCGCATCCCGGACAAGGGCGAAACTTCAACCGCGCATCACCGGTGCCACGTCGTTGACATGTTCGACCAACGGTGGGCCCATATACTTTTATGGCATGAAGTATGGTGCGCGTTGCATTTCAACAGGCCGCGCTTCGCCGCCTGCCACTGCCAACTGCCCAACTGCGCCATTCCCATCCGCGACCGCTGCGCTCAACCCACGGAACCAATTTGTGCGCAAAAAATGGCATCATATAGCTCAAAAAATGGCTAGGTTGCTTCGATGACGGTGTTTCCGCCTGCGCTGATGGTGGCTCGCGGCAGACGTGGGCAACTCACGATTGGATGTGATCAATCCACTGCGATCCCGGCCCGCATCAGCAAGCAACCGAGCCAACCGATTGTCCTGAGCCAAATTGCAATAAATAGCGCTCAATAAATGAATGGGAGGTTGCAAGAATGACGTTTTGGTCACCGTTGATGACGACTCCAAACGAAAGTGAGGAAAAGGGCAGAGCCAGATGCGAACCGCCAAAAAAGACGTCCAACATCAAATCAACATCAGTGCCAACAAACTGCCGCACTCTCAGAATCATCAGCAGTGTGCTGCGTCCAGAAAATGTGATTCTGACAGGTGATAAAAACGGCAAAAGAGGATCTAACATGACCATCCACCTTTCATCAATGCCAGACCTGCGACAAGACATCGTGCGCGCGTTTGGCCTTCCACAGACATCATCAACCTCCAGATTCCAACTGCGCATTCAGACATTCTGCAGGGCGTGCCATACGTCTTCCGAAGACGTCCACATAGACTGTCAGCCGCGCCTTCCCCGCTTGCCCCAGGTCCCCATCCGCCTTTACCTTCCAGCAAGCGGCGACCTATGCTGACATCCAAGCGACACGACGCGATGTCAAGCGACCGCAGCGAGAGTGGGAGCGCTTCGATCCATTCCATCACATCGTGACAGATCGGGTTGTGCGCAACTGAGAGCACACGCAGTGACGGCGGTAACGACGCTGGGATCGAGTCGATCAAGTTGTCTGAGATATCCAGCTATAGTAGGTCTTTCGGGAGCTGCGGGAAAAGAACTTCAATGTCACTTGTCGAGAGCTCGTTTTGCGACAAGACAACAGCACGCAGCAAATGCGGAAAAGTCTACATAGACGTGGTCAAACTTTGGTTCGCCGCAATCATTTGGTTTGCCAAGCACCCCATGATCGTGAGAGTTGTGAGCATGGGAACTTGCGCGCTGAGCTGGCCAAGCGCCAACAGCAAGAATCCAGTGACAAGCAAAGCCGGATTGAGGCACGGCCCAGTTGCCAGGACCGGCCAATAAAGTGCAACGAATGCAGCGTTGGAGATGTGTATCACTGCATAAACTGCGCAACCACTTGATGTGGCCACATTGGTGCACTGAAGGTGAGCGACCGCACCTGCATTGGCACAACACGTAGCAGGTCGAGGAGCCACGGTTCATAGTTGACCAAAACTGAAGCGTCGGATTGAGCCCCGAGATGAAGGGTAAGGACATGGACACGCAGTTGGTAAACACAGTCCAAGAGCGGGACTTGCGCAACAGGGCCCGTGTAATCGGCCGTGACAATGAACGAAATCGACCGCATTGCGAACGTTTTACCCGCTTGTTTTACCCGCTTCCTGTGCCATGGCGACCCCATTCACAACATGCACAGCGTCATCAGGGCGCAAAAGCATAACGTAGCGCAAGATAGAAAGCTGCGGCTATCGAGCAAGCGCTCGCGAGAGAGCTGCACCACTGTGCGTCCCCAAATCGGAAGGGTGCGCGACGTTGTCTTCAATTGCCTTGAACACGGCCAGTATAGGGGGGCAAATGGTCGAAAGGCTCGCCAAGGTCGTGTCATTGTCGATGCGTGCAACTATAATGGTGAGTTCACGCAACGATGGATGGAACCAGCTGGCAATTCTTGAGATCCAAGCCCGTGTGTCAGAAAACTGCTTCAACGCCAGCGACTGGGCTGGTGGGATGCACACTGGCCATGAGCCACCCGTGCCATTGTGAATGGTCAGGAAGCAACAGTTTGGGTGAACAGGCACAAGTGCAAGGTGGCGGGCGTCAATGGATGCATGAGCGGCAAGTTAATGAAGTGGAAAAGGGAGGATCAGCGACCAGTGTCGGGAGAAAGGCCCACCAATGCTGCCAGGGGCACAACTGCTGACACGGTGCGGTAGCACTAGGAACACAAAATGCGAAGTGCCCTCGTGTTGCAATGACAGGAGAAAGCGGCCAAGTTGCGTTAGGCCGATATTGATGGAGCGAGGGTCATTCTAATCGACAGGGAGAAAGGGGCTCGCAAAGAGGTTGCGGTCTCACAGAGCTGCGTGTACCGCTGGAGCAAAGAGCGAACTGGACGCAAGCGCAATGCACAGGTTCGTAGTGCGGCATCTCAAGCTCGACGATTCCGGGCGCAAAATCCAATAGCACAGCGCTTCCAATCGAAGGGCAACATCTCGATCGGTGCTGCTGGCATTCTTGCAGAGTCGAGTCCAACGATCTTGCTTTCGATGGGGATGCCTGCACGACAACTTGTTTGCGAGGGGTGGCGATATCGAGATGCACCAAGTTGCCCGTCGTCAATATCGCTTCGGAGCAGCACTCGGAGGAGCTGATCTCGGTGCGAACATGGTTAGTTGGCCAGTCTGCTGCGGAGCCATGACCCAGCGCTCTGCAGCGTGGGCAACACCAAGCATGTCAAATGGATGGTGGTTGACGTTCTGCTGTCTCTTCTCGCCAGTCTCCGTTTGTCGCATCAACATTCCTATCCATGCCTCGCAACAAACGTGTAAATCGCCCACGATAATTGGCGATATCATGGTGTGCATTGTTGCAGTCCACTGCGACGTAACGCACTCATGCATCTCATGGACGGCCAGACTGCTGAGACCGACTCCATGTCTCCAAAATCTGCGGCAGTATGGCCATAGTCTAACCAGATATGCGTATCGCGCCTCCTCCAACGTCGCGCGGAGTTGCGGATTGAACCGGTTTTGGAAGGTCAAAATCTTCAGCTCCATCTCCCCCGTCAACCGCCACGTTCCAATTTTGCGCCGAAGCGCAATCAGACGCCGCGCCGCATCATCGTCGAGGTGAGCGCCGACGTTGAGGTGACGCAGCGTGCGCGGCAGCGCATCAATCCAGCGTTCCTCGCCGTGGAGATTGCGGTTGCTGGCGAAAGAAAGAGAGCGAAGCGATGGTGGAAACGATTCGGGCAGCGCCGAGATCTGGTTTTCGGTCAGCTGCAGCGAGCGGAGTTCAGTTGGAAGAAGCGGCCAAAGCACAGCCACATCCTCAGATGCGAGGACGCGCAACGAAGCCCACGGCGCGGCCAGACCCGGGTCCATGGCGATCACCTGGCAGGGCAGGCACCTCGTGATGGTGAGCGACGTGAGCGCGGGAGACTGCACGCCGAGGCGGCCAAGCGAAGAGAGTAAGAAGCACTCGCTGTCAAGCGATTCGTCATACTTGGGCGCCTTGCAAAAACGTCCCAGTACTGGGCCGTGAGGTGCAATGACTGCAGTGTAGAGGACGGGAAACGATGCATGACCTGTGCGACAGCCTTTTCAGGCCAAAGCGGAACGTCAAGCTTGATTGACCGTCGCGGTGCAGGAAAGACGCCACTGAAGCCAGCAATAAGCGACGTGTATGGCATTCAAGACCAAGCTTGGGTCATAATACAAGTCGAGGTTCAGTGAGAGTTTGTCGATCGGCAAATTACATTGTTGGGGTGCCAGCCAATAATATGAAAGCGTGTCATCCAATTCTGCCTCAACCGTGAGGGAAAGATCCCACATCGACGTCGACTTTCCTGCTGCCACGGCACTCGTAAGTCCGTCCACGATGTGCACAACACGAGTCGGACAGCAAGAACGAATCACGCAATAAATGATTGGGAACGATAACTCTATTCGATGGTTTGCCTGGTAAATGCAAATGCGCTTTGATCGACGACAAAAGCAGCCATGTTCAAGAAGTACGGAGCAGAAAAACCAGCGGGCGCCCCACAGGCGCCATGGATCGTGTCGCGGCCATCTCCTGCTGCCGTGGCCCCTCAACTCGTATCGGTGATGTGGCAGCAAAAAATTCTGCGGTCAATGCTGTCTTGAATGCACCCAGGCGGTTGCGCGCTTGTCAGAATGGATGGTTTTGATATTCCTGACTTAGTCCCAATTCTGTCAATATCCGCAACGGCCACATCTCAGGAGAAAATGACAAGCAAGATCCTGTTCAATAATCATCGCCACGCGTCAGCACCTCCTTGCACGTCGGCCGCAACACGAGAGTGTGCTCATACTGCGCCGTAAACGACCCGGGCGTATCGTACAGCGGCGGGATCGGCATCACGACCCCACACTCGACCAAGTTCTTGAGCGCGAGCAGGTACTTGGACTCGCCAATGCGGTCGAGGTACCGGCGGCAGAACGCGAGCGACCCGAAATTGGTGTTGATCGTCTGCAGCAGCTGACGCGCTCGAGAGAGACGCACATTGGCGCCATGCGGGTTATCAAACACGCGCATGTAGTGCGAGATTTCATCACCGTCAATCGTGCGCCCCGCACCCGTCGACCCAAACGTCTCAATCGCGTAAAACTCACCCTCCACCATCTTGGTCTGGTCGCCATTCTTAACGATTGGGACCGAGTTGCCGGCGTGGATGTTGTAACGCTCAATCGAGTGGCCCGACAGGTTGCGGATCGGCTTGACCTGGTAGGTCTTGCCGCCAAACTCCACTTCGTACGACTCCATGGCCTCCTGGATCGCTGCGCCAATGTCTGACAACCGCACGTCAATCCCGGCCTCGCGAATGCCAGTGTTTGTCGCGTCCTTGACGGCTGCGAGCAAGTTGTCGTAGACCGGGTCGAACGTGACCGTGAACGCCGAATCAATGATACGGCCGCCAACGTGCACGCCAAAATCAATCTTGCACACGTCCGACTGCTGCAGGATCGTCTTGTCGCCGGCATTGGGCGTCCAGTGCGCGGCGCACGCGTTGAGCGAGCAACCCGTCGGGAACGCGATCCCAGCCTCGATGCCCTGCGCCTCGACCAGGTTGCGCGTGCCGTTTTCGATGAGCTCGCAAATTTCGGTCATCGACATGCCGGGCTTGATAGTGCGCTGCGCGTAGTTGCGCACCTGGCGGTGCACCTCGGCACCGCGGCGCGCGTCGCGCAGCTCGGCCTCCCAAAAAGGCGTCATTTCGAGGGCCTTCTTCTCCTCGGAGGTCGTGCGCCACAGGTTGTCGTCCTGGTAATCGCAAATCTCGCCCTCCGGGTAGAGCCCGCGGAACAAGCGCGAGACGGGGATCGTGGGCGGCGACGTCTGGCCTAACCACAGGCAATAAAATTGGAGGCAAAGGCTCAGAATCTGGCGCCGTATGCGGTGGAGAAGCTTCAGCGTCGATACATGGAAAAGGCACCTGCAGCACCCTCCCCCACGCCAGGTCCATCAAACGAGGCCGGGTCGACGGCCGCCGATGCGCTGGCCGGCGCAGCCATGGCTGACTTTTTCTTCTTTTTGCGGTTCTTCTTTTTCTTGGCCGCCCCCGTCGTGCCAGGAGTCGACGATTCGTCGTTGGCCTCGTCGTCGTCGTTGTCGGATCCATTTTCGGGCACGGGCACGCCGGCGTTGGTGTCGTGCACGTCGGGAATCAACGTCGGTACGTTGGCCGGTTCCGCGATGAGCGTGGCGGCCCGCTCCTTGGCAGCGGCCAGGGCCGCGGCAATGGCGGCGGGCGGCTTGGCGGAGGTGGTCCGGCGCCTGGTGGGCGGCATGAGGGGGGTGCAGGGTGGGTGGAGAAGGGCAGGGAGAACTCGTCGATCGCGTTGGTCGGTCCTCGTTGTTCGCGCCCGTGACAAGGGCGTTGCTTGTGCGTGCTTGGAGATTGCGGGGCTGGGCTTTGGTGGGCTGAAGAAGCGCCACGTGCGAATGAGGCACGATTGACAGGCGGTTGCCGTGGTGCGTGTGTAGGCGGTCACGCGCCCGGGCGTGCTTCGCTGCCCTGCGCGGCACAAGGTTGCGCTTTGGGCGGCAGCGGTGCGGTGGGTCCACTCGGCACGTGCGGCGCGCTGCGACTTGGTTCCCTTTGGGCAGGTCGCTGCGCCTTGCACTTCACCACCGCGCACCTCCACCACCGCCTTGCCCACGGTCCACCGCGCCGTCGCACGCCCACCACGCCAACGACTCTCGTCGCAACGTCGTCGACCACGATTTCCGGCCCCGTCTTCAAGTGAGCGGCCGCCCGCACTCCCCGCACCCGGTCGAGCCCGCCACGCTCGACACAACACGCCTGGACCGCCTCCACGCGGCCCATCGTTGACGACCTCCAAGCGAACATCCAACCTTGCACGCCCAAGGTAATTTTTCGCCCCACCAGATAAGCACCGAATGCAAGTCAAATGGCCGCGTGGTCGTCTGCCGCCGCCCGACCGCTGGGCGGTGGGAACCCTACCTTGCCTTGATCTTCGCTCTTCATACGCGTCTCTCGAACCCTGCCTGACTCGCGGTCCCCCGCATCTCGTGCTCGTGCCTGCTCGCTACCCTCTCCACCGCGCACTCGTGCCATCCATTTCTCTCTCTCTCTCCCTTCTGGTCCCCATTTTTTGCTATACCACAGGGGTCCAATCCATCCACCGCCCGCCGCGCCTGCTCGCTCGCTCGGCTGCCCCCAGCCCTCCCTCTCTCTCTCGACGCCGTTACGATTCCCCATACCCGTCCGTCTTGACGCGCAATCCGTCGCCGCACTCTCGCCCTCGTCCTCGCCTTTCTCTCGTCGCCGCCGCCTGCCATCGCTACCGCCATGGTACAATTCGGCAGCTTCGACGACGTGTGCGCCAAGATCGCGTATCCGTTTTGTCCATTGGTGGGCACGGGCGTGGAGCCGTCGTGCTACTCGCGCAACATTGATGTCGGTGGCAAGCTGCTCTTCCAGCCGGGTGCGTCCTCGTGGATTGTCTCCGCGACGTGCTTCTCGAGAACTCCGGCCTGACCATCACTACCAACACCAATAGCGACGCTCGTCGTCTACATTGTCGCGTTGATCATGACGTGCATCATGATCTACCACATCAAGTCCAAGTACACGGCCGTCGGGCGCAAGGAAATCGTCATGTTTTTCTACCTCTACATTCTGCTCATCGTCATCGAGTTTGTGCTCGTCTCCAACATTGTGCCCTCAGCATCGACACCGTATCCGTATTTCGCGGCCGTACATCTCGGGCTTATGACGGCCACGTTCTGGTGCCTGCTGCTCAACGGGTTCGTCGGGTTCCAGTGGACCGAGGACGGCACGCCGCTCTCGCTCTGGACGATCCGACTGTCGTCACTCCTGCTGTTTGGTGCCACGTTTTTTGTCTCGCTGGCCACGTTCCGCGGATGGTCGCCGTTCTCGCCCGGGTCGCCGCTCGTGCTCTATCTGCTCTTCTTCATCTTCAACCTGGCCATGCTCGTGATCTACCTGGTCCTGCAAGTGATCTTGGTCATCAACACGCTCGACAACCGGTGGCCGCTCGGCGACTTGTTTTTCGGGATTCTGTTCTTCACGACGGGCCAAGTGTTTACAAACGTGTTTTCGCTGCAAATCTGCACCATGGCCAAGCACTACATTGACGGCATGTTTTTCGGGGCCACCTTCACGCTGCTCGCCGTCATGATGGTCTACAAGTACTGGGACTCGATCACCAAGGACGACCTCGAGTTTGCGATCCCGACGAATAAGATGATGGGCATGACGTCGGACCGCGACCCGTTGATGCCGGGCGAGGACTACTAAGTTCGGCGTGGGTGTCGTGAGGCGTGTGCCCTGCCGCGCGGTGTCGCAGCGCAGCCCTGTTCGACGGGACACGGCACACGCGGTCAGCCGCGTTTCCTGCTCGTCGGTATCGGCCGGCTGATTGATGCACGTTGCCTGTCGTCGTGCTTGGCCAGCCACTCGGTCTGAGGCCCACAAGGGTCCACCGAGTCGCGGGTGGGCGAGACCGTCTCTGTTTCCGTGTCGATTGGAGTTGACCGTGACCTTTCATGCGTTTGCATTGTTCCGTTTTTGTTTCGATTTCCTTGGCTCATCCGTGCGATAATGCTTAGCCTGGTTCGTGGGTTTTCTGTCTTTCTTTTTTGGGTATTTGGTATTGCGCGCTCGCTAGTCTGCGCTCCCCCCCCCCCCCCCCACCCCTCCACCCGTGTTCTCGCGCTGGTCGACGAGCGGCCTGCCTCTGTCGATAGCCCCCTTCACAACGATCGTATTGGACTGCAACTGTTGACTCTGGAGGAAGGGCATCAGGGTGTTTGGCCGAGGCGAACCTGGGCGAAACAGAACGAGACCGAGCGCGTCTCGCACAAGCGTCTCACACTCACATTTCCACCGCCAGCTGTCAGTCGAGCCGACCACGACGCCCTGGCGCCGTCGGGCTGTCGTCGACGACGTCGAGCACGATTTCCCAGCACATCGAGACCTCTCGACCGATTCCAACTCCCTGCACTCCAATCCGCGCGCCGTCCCGCGCCCGTAGCCACGCACTTGGACCCGCCAATCCAAGTCCCACCCATTTCCCACGACTCCACCACCAACGCGTCGATCCAGTGGGACCCCCACGCCCCATGATTCTCCAGCGCCCTTCTTAATGTCACCGCCGCCGCCGTCCATGGCGCTTCATCTGCCGCCACTCTCTGGCTCATCGGCTGCCAGCACCAACGTCGACGCGCCGCTTTCGCTGCCGACCCCGCCACGCCGACTCGCCAATCCTTCTCGCCGAAGTACCGCCGCGCCGCCGCCGCTGATTGCTGTCATGGCGCCCGATGGATCCGCATCGGCCACGCGAAGACGGTCGCAGTGGGGTGCGCCGACTGCGAGCACGACAACGGCATCGTCGGCACCGCCCGCGCGTTCCGTTCCGCACTCGCAACAGCCGCCGACGCGGAGGTTACGGTCGACCATGTCGTTACCCGCAATCGCAGTCGCGACCGCCATAGCGCACTCGGCCGAACCATGCGCACAGCCGCCGCCCGCCGCTTCCGGACCTGCAAACTCCGGGACGCCTGACCCACATATCGCCCGACTAGCTGCGGCCGCGCACATTGCGCGTCTCGCCGACCTGCACAACCTGCCGCACGTCTCCGCGGCCCTCGCTACCGACGTCCCGGACTTGGCGTCTTCCCGCGCCAACCACGCGCGACTCGCGCACGCCATCGCGGACGGGCGTTTCGCGGACGCTGTGCGGCTCGTCGAATCCGCCGCGCCTTCCACCGAGACGCGCTCCGTGGTCGATTTACTGCGCACGATGCAGTGGCGCGAACTGCGTGATGCGGGAAGGGAAGACGCGGCGCGCGCGGTGGCCGACACGGTGCATGATCGCGAGCGGATTCGGAGTGGGAAGGTGCCGAGGGTGGAGGAGGTGTGGCGCGCGGTCAGGGCGTATGGTGCAAGAGGAGGGGGAGGGGTGGAGGCGGAGGGGTGGGTGCCGCTGCTCGCGCGGTGGTTTTGGCACTACGACGACGTGTCGGGCGAGGCCGTGGACCGGTGGAGTGGTGTAAAGGGGCCGATCGTATTGCCGCGGGCGGATTCGGGGACGGTCGCGGTCGATCATGCGCAAGTGCGCGAGAGCAACGGCAAAGTCAACGAAGCGAGCCCGGCGCCGTCGTGGACCGCGTCGCCCGCGTCGTCAGCGGCCAGCTCGCGCCAGAGTAGTGGAGGCAAGTCCGGGTCGGGGCCGGCATCGTCGTGGCTCACCGATTTGACATCATCGTCAAACGAGGTCGCGGCAGCTCCTGCAACCCGATCCGCAACAGCAGACCCGCTTACGTTCCCGACCCCTGACCCGAACGCTTTACCGCCCATCGAGCCGCTCGCGTCCTGGACGGCGGGGCAGCCGCCAACGCTCTCGTGGATCGACCACCACGGGCCGTTCCATGCGCCCGTCAGGTTCTTTGACGTGACCGAGCACGACGGGTACGCGCTGTTTTCTCCCTCACCCACTCCCCGTGGGCGAACCGCAACTGACCCACTCGCTCCACCCATCCAGATCCGACATCGCTGCGCTCATCCTTGACTCCTCCGTCCTGTCCACCACCACTTCCACCATCTCGACCCACGCCCCCGCCGCCGCCGCCACCGCCGACCGCCGCATCTACTTATGGGACCTGACGCACCACCGACTTCTTCCACACCTCACGCTCCCTTCAACGAAACCCGTATCGTACCTGTCCTTCCTCCCCGCCGACGCAGGCCTCGGCGCGTACCTCGTCGCGGCCGACCTTGACTTTGCCGTGCACGTCTGGCACTGGCCGACAGGCGCACGGACAACGTTCAAGAAATGGCACCGGCGGATCATTCACCAGGTGACCTACGTGCCGCTGCGCGCGCCGCTGCACCTGGCCTCGTGCTCGGGCGACCACTCGATGCGCGTGTGGGCGCCCGAGGATGCCGGAGGTCGAGCGGCGGCGAGCGTGCACGCAAACCAGCCGTTCCTGAGCGTGTGTTTTGTGGGGAGTTCGGCCGACGTACGTTCCTCCCTCCCTCCCCCCCCTTGTCCACCCTGTTCTCCTCTTCGAAAATGACTTTGTCAAACAGTCGCAGATCCTCGTCGCCGCGCAAGCCTACGCGCTGCGACTCTACAAGTCCCGCACACTCACCCACCTGCACACGTTCCACGTCGCCGACCTGAAAATGCACCGCACACCGATCCACCACCTCGCGGCGTACCCCACCTCGCGGGCCACCGCACATACCCGGTGGACGCACCCAGACGGCACCCCCTTTGGCCCCAATCCGCCCAACTGGGTGATTCTCGCCGCGGGCCCGACGATCCTCATCTTTGACGTCGACCTCGGCGCCGTCCGCGCACACTTGGCCTCGCGCGATCTCGATCGACGAACCGAGGCCGCGAGAGCCGTGGCCGAGCGGATGGGCGGGTCTGGGGGGTTGGCGGGGGTGTTGCAGCCGCCATTGAGGCCGCGGGTGTCGCCTTGCGGCACGTTCGTGTATGTGGCCGGTGGGGCCGCGGGGGTCGGGGAGGTCGTGGTGTGGCGGTGTGTGTCGGGGAAGTGGGAGAGGGTAAGGAGGAGGCCGGGTGGGGGTGACGAGGGAGGAGGGGTGTCCGCGGTCCCGCATGTCGCGTGGATCAGGAATGATAGGGTGTATGCGTGCGGGGTCGCGGAGAAGAGCGTGGTCGTGGCGTGGGCGGTTGGGTGAATATTGGACGCGGTTTGGATGGTGGTTGATTGACGGGTTGGTGCGATGCGGTGCGGATCAGTGTGGACATCAGACTGGCATTAGTCGCGCTCACCCACTTTTCGCGTTTTCTGCGTTTGTGAGGACGAACAGATCCTTCTCGCTCGCTCTCTTTGTGAACCAAAATACCACGACCATGAATCAAAACTGGGAGAGTGTATTCCATCCACATCTCTCCTCGCTCAATCACACACGCTCTCCATCGCCACCAGGGCCGCATCCAACCGCGCGAGCTCCACGGTCCCTATCACGTCGCGCCCGCGCGGCCCGCAAGACTCGGCGTCGTGTCGCTTACAGGATCGCGCACTGTTGCGTCGACGACCCGCCGTTGCCACCGCCAATCGCGGCCTGGCGACGCAGGCACTTGCACTGGTCAACGGCGGGCATGCCCATGATCACTTCGGCCAGGTCCTCGAGGCGCATGTTGGCCGTGTTGGCGGGCACCTTCATCGTGCTGGTGTTCGCCGAGGAGGGGGAGGGTCAGGGACAGCGCAGGCGAGAGTGATTAGCAAAAGAGTGGGGAAGGTTTGCGTACGTCTTGCAGCGCGGGCACTTGACGAGCGTCGATTCGGCGAACATGGTGATGGATGGGAGAGTGGGTGGAAGAAGGCTACATTGTACGCGGGCAGGAATGATGAGCGGAACGGCACGAGATGAAGTACGCGTATCGTGGTCTCGACCGCGTCCGGCACGCGATGAAGCACGTGTGTCGTGCACTGCGTGACTGCGCGGACGGGTGGAAGAAATCGTACCTCTATGACTGTCTAGAGAACGGGCGGACTGCTCGGTGCTGATCGCTGACAGGGGCGGGCGCGCCGCTATTTATACCCGCTGGCGATCGCCCAGCGCGACGCGTTCCTGGCGACATGGCCACGGCGTCGCCCTGCATCGCCCATCACCCATCGCCCCATTTTGCACCGCTCAGCGCGTGTCGTTGCGTAGCAGATGCCAGGACGGTGCCGTGTGAGCCGCCCCCTTTCGCCCACACTTGCCCGGGCCGTCCTCGTCCAACGCACAGTGCTTGAGCGGTTGGATCAGGGCGGAAGGCGGTGGCGACGGTGTTGGCGTTGGTGCGACATGCACGCGAGACGACACGACGCGTTTTCTGATCCCAGAGCGACGGGATTTTGGCCACGCTCATGATTTGCACGCTTCATGCTCGCCCAAGATGCCCGCCCCCCCTCTCGCCCGACCGTAGTTAGCGGCGCCTGAACGGTCAGGATTTGTACCGCGCATGCTGTGGCAGTGATTCGGCGCGTGCACGAGGAGCGGTGCACCTTCGCGATGCTTGGGGATCATGACCAGGTCCCCACCACAAATTGATTTACGCCGACTCGTGCGATTCTAACAACGCCCACAAGGCAGAGAACCATGAAAGAACCCCACCAGGTGCACGGCGTGCATGAGATGGTGGGCGCTGGCGGCGCGGGCGAGGGTTGCACAAGTCGACGCCGCTGCCGCCACACACAGTCCAAGTGGCAACTGGGCGGAACCGCCGCCACTCGCCAGGATGGGGGAAGAACGCCGCTGGCGCCACGCGATCGCGAGGGTCGGCGAGAAAGATCTTCGAGACGAAACGTGTCAAGCGCCTTGGACGACTTGGATGCAAAAATTTTCGATGATTTTGCACACTTGAAAGGGTGTTTGATAGGTACCGCCGTGCAGGATCTGATTGGCCACGCTATTGAATTCGAGACAGAACCGCGGTGCCTTTTCCGAAAAGGCGTGTCGTTTTGGTGTCGACCGGCCGCGCCTAGTTGGTGATGGTTTGGCTGGCTAAGGCTCGGATGCTGGAGGCCGATGCAGATGACGGCGTATCTCATACACGTGGTTTCCGCGTGCGTCCCGCGTCTGCTCCGTCAAGTGTCTCGCGCTGCCTTCCCCTACTGCTCTTCGCGCTGCCCTCGCCCTCGCGTGCGCTCCACCATCGCGACCCGACTAGCTTGCACCTGCTGCAACAGCGTCATGAACCCAGTCTACGCGCCGCCGCTGCCACCACACAACCCCGCGGCCGCGACCGCCGCCGGCGTGCCTGCACACCACCACCCAGGCGAGCTTTCCCCTGGCCGTGCACTCGAGCGGCAGGGGTACCCGGTCCTCGCCGCGCGCCGTGATGCGTACCGCATCCTCGCTCCGGGCGATACGGCCGTATTGCTCCACCAAGCCGCGCGTGGGCCCGCACCACCGCCCATCGTTCAGCGCGCGATGGATGTCGCGCGGAGTGCGCCGGCGGCGAGGCGAACGGTTCTGGATACGCCGCCGGTACGTTGAAGTGTCGCAAAGGGGGTAGCTTCTGGGAGTGGAGAGTAACGATTGGGTGTGAGTAGAGTATCACGGCGATCCGGCTCGCGGCGATGCGGCAACTTTCTGGGTTGCCGCCGCCCCGGATGCTTGGTGCGTCGGCGTCGGTGGACACGTTGTCGCGGCCAAGTGGCAGCAAGATCGAGCATTCGTCGGGGTCAGCGCGCGAGTGGGAGACGACGCGGCCGGGCGCAAGGAGCGGTGGAGGAGGTAGTGGGCGGCGGTCGGTGCAGGGCCGTGGCGGGCCGTGGGATGATGCCGCAGACGACATGGATTTTTAATTTGTACATGTGGGACGGTGGTGTTGGTCGTGATTCAAGACGCAGGTTCGGGACGGTTTTGGTCTTGAACATTTCGAAACAATCAAGCACGCTCCACGACTGGGACCCACGAAACTTCTATCCGCAACGGTGATAAATAGTAAACATGTCCAAGCGCACGAGCACAGTCCTCTCCACCCGACAATGAATGAACCAGTCCCCCCGAGTCGGCGTGGGTCAGGTCTGCCAGCGTCCCTCCCCGCCCATCGTGGTCATCATACTGCCGCCATACCCGCCGTCGCCGCTGCCGTTACCGATGACCCCACGGGCCGGTCGGTATGCCCACCGTAACCAGGCAGCTTGGGCAACGCCGGCGACCCAGCACTGCCACCACTTCGTGCTGCCGCTGCAGCTGTGGCCCCTGCCGGGTTCGCGCCGACCGTCGAGTGCACGTGCGGGTGCGCGTGGCCGCCGCCGCCCCCGCCGCCGCGCATCCGGCTCTGGTGAATGGCCTTCTTGGCGAGCAAGTACTTTTTCTTGACGTCCTGCACCTGGCGTGAGAGCGCCTGGATATCGGCCTTGAACTCGATCGCCTGCGCCTGGTGCATGTTAAGTTCCGACGCCATGGCCTTGAGCTCGCGCGTCTTGTCCTTGACGAGGTTCTTGAGCACCTCCACCTGCTGGACAATCTCCGGTCCCGGCACACGACTGAGCATGGCCTTGAGGTCGAGGTAGAGTTTCTCTTTAGCCTGCAGCAGCAACTCCTTCTCGACGACCTGCTCGGTCTTGGCAATCAATCGTTTCTGCAGTGTCTGCACTTTTTGCACGAGCTCGTAGGTCGACGGGTCGGACCCGGCCAGCTTGCGCCACCGGTGAATGTTCATCGGGTTCTCGAGTTCCTCTTCGAGCACCTTGACGCGCGTGCGCTCGCTGAGCAGTTCCTTTTGCAGCCGGTAAATCTCGTTGCGCAGCGTCTCGACGTTGGTCGTCTCGTGCTGCAAGATGGTCTTCTCGCGCCGCAGCTTCTTGACCTCGAGCTTGAGCACGCGAATGTCCTCGAGCCGCTCGCGATACTGGATTTCGCCCTTGTTCAGCGTCGACTGCTGGATCTTGATCTTCTCGTAGAGCAGCGCGAGCTCGTCGTTGCGCCGGATCAGTTGCGTGCCGAGAATGTCCTAGTGTAGGCAAGGGGGGGCACCGAGTCGGCGTTTCAGGCAGCAAGATTGAGTGCGGGCGAGTGAGCGTTGAGGTAGAAAGAGAACACAGCATACGCGCTCCTGGATCACGGCTTCGTACTCCTTCTTTTGCCGCAGCCGCTCCGAGTCAGCCTCGGCAATAATGTGCCGCAACTTGTTCTCCTCGGCCTGCTGGTTCTGAATAAACTGGTGCGCGGCGTCGAGCTGCTGCCTGAGCTTTTGCAGTTCCTGTTTGGCCCCTTCCTTTTCCTTTTCGACCTTGAGGTGCTCAAAGTGCTCCTTGAGCAGCGCCGACTCCTTGGCGGAAATCTCCTCCTTGTACTGCTCGATCTGGTGCGTCATGATCTTGAGCTTGCGGCGCATTTCCGTAATCTCGTCCTGCGACTCGATCAGGTTCTTCGAGTACAAGTTGCGGTCCGACCGGACCTGTTCGTAGAGCGCCTGCTGCTGCTTGAGCTTGTACTCGGCCTCGGCAATCTTCTTCTTGTAGTCGAAGATTTGGTTCTCCTTGATGATCACCTCCTCCTCAGCGGCCTGCTTGCCCTGCTGAATCTGCGCGGCCTCGTTCACGTACCGGTCGCGCTCCTTTTCGAGCGCCAAAATCAGCTTACGCTGCTTGGCTGCCTCTTCCTTGTACCCGCCAATCTCCTGCTCGAGGTTCTGCTTGGTCTGTTCGTGCAGCTTGACGAGATTCGCCTGCTTTTGCGTCGCCGACGTGGCCTTGAGGTAGTTTTTCGACAAAATGTCGCGCTCACGAATCAGGTCGTCAATTTGCTTGCGGTCCGTCTCAGCCTGCTTCTTGTGGCTCTCCACCTGCCGCTCGAGCGAGTAGACGAGCGACTTGAGCGCGTCGCGATCCTGCTCGGCGGCCGCCTTCATCTCATCCACCTGCTTAAGTTTACGCTGCAGCATTTCGCGCATCTTGGCGACCGACTTGAAATCCGTCTGGATGCGGTCGACGTCGTCGTCGGCCAACTTCACCTCTTGCGCGAGTTTCTGGTTCTCGGCGACGAGCTGGTTCGCCGTATACAGGTGATGGTCGACTTCTTCCTCGAGTTTCAACTTCATTGCGTGCAGCAAATCCGACTCGGCCATTATCTTATCGCGCGCGTCCTTGGCGTCCTTGAGCACCGACTCGAGTTTACGCACCTCGTCCTGCGCGCGCGCCAATTGCTCCGCCGTGCGTTTCGACTCGGTTGCCTTCGCGTCGGCCACAGCGCGCGCATCCCTGACATCCCGCTCCAACCGGTCCCGCGCGGCCGCGTCCGTCTCGGCCTCTTCCTGCCTCAACGCCACCAACTCCTTGAGCGACGCGATTTCCGCCAAAAGCGTCGCGCGATCGCGCGCATTCGCCGCGTCCTTTTCCGCCAATTCCGCCGCGTCCCCCTGGACCGCCGCGAGCCGCGCGCGTTCCGAGTCCAGCACGCGCGCCAATTCGTCGCGCTGTTGCAGGACTTCGAGCACGTTGGTGTTTTCCGAGACGAGCGCGCGCTGCGCGGGGGAACGCGCCTGCGTGGCCGTCGCGAGCTTGGCTTGCAGGTCGGCAACG
Organism: Allomyces macrogynus ATCC 38327; assembly: GCA_000151295.1. Lineage (NCBI taxonomy): Eukaryota > Fungi > Blastocladiomycota > Blastocladiomycetes > Blastocladiales > Blastocladiaceae > Allomyces > Allomyces macrogynus. The sequence goes on from GG745328.1 coordinate 513,765, forward strand.
AGGTCCTTGTTCGCCGAGTCCCGGTCGTTGGCGGCTTCGAGCAGGGCCCAGGCCTTCTTGAGTTCTTTTTGCAGGCCCATGATTTGCCGGTCTTGCGAGGAGGTCGACGACGAGGAGGACGGCGGGCGGACGGTCGTGGTGGCGCCGGACGGGGTCGACGTGGAAATGGACGGAATCGACGGCGCGTAAGCGGACACCGTGGTGGTGGGCGGTGCTGCCGAAATGGACGCGTGTCGCGACCGCGACGGCGGGGTCGTTGCTACGGACGCACGCCGTGCCGGAGCGGCGGGAGCCACGGGGACGGGGACTTGCGCGACGGGCGGCGTGTCATCGGAGTCGGTGGAGTCGAGACTGGCGTCGCCGGACGTGTCGCCGCTGGACGCAGCGTGGGGCGGCGAAGCGTCAGGCAATGGAGGTGGAGCCGACTCGGCGACGGCCGCGGGCGGTTCGGATGACGCTGGGGCCGGGGCTGTTGGCGGTGCTGGGTCGGTCGAGTCGTCCATGGTGACGGCAGGGGTCGGCTTGCTGGGTTGGTTGGTCGGATCGGGCGGCGGGCCGCCGTCTAGTCTAGACCGGTACGTGATTGGGTATGGGTGCGGCCAGATTGCATTGCGGCCAGTTGGACTGGCCAGACGTGTGGGTGCGGGTGTGGGTGTAGGTGCAGATCGGTGTTGTCAACGACGGCTCCGGGCGAAAGCACATTTGTCGAGAAAGTGGAAGCGTCTCGCGCTGTCCCGCTGTCATCAACGTGAGAGTCTCGTGCATTTGAGTCAAAGCTGCGCAACCACCCCTTGCTTGTGTGTTGTCGGTTTTCGTGCTGTCGTCAAGCGCGCCGGATCTCGTCGGATCCGCAACAACGACTGTTCTCGCTCGCATGTTTTTCCAGACAAGCATCTGCGATCCTGAATGAATCCCCGCTGAACTGCTGGATTGCACGAGCGCGGCACCTCACGACCCAACCGCGCCCCGCTGTTCCACGCGACAAAAAAGTACCTATTCATAATCTCCCCCTTCCCTCTCTTCCCGTCCACCCGCCGCTAGTGCGCATGGAAGCAATTCTGGCACTTGCCGCGCTTAAACACATTCTCCACGTACTCGTCGCATCCGCACGTCGTGCACGGCCCCGGCTTTCCCCCTCCTGCACTCGCCGCCGCGACCGCACTCAGTCCATGTGACCACGACGCCGACACCGGCATCCCACTTGACGGCTTCGCCGTCGACGGCGAACTCTGCGCGCTCGCGCGCCGCACGTGCCCCAGCGCCGCGGCCGCGGCCTGCGGGTGTGCGGCCGCCACGTGTGCGGCCGTCTGCGCCGCGTGCAGCGCCTGTTGCGGGTGCGCGGCAGCGTAGGACATGGCTGCGCCCGCGAGAGACGAGGTGGAGAGCGGGCGGGTCGTGCCGCCGGCGGAGGCGGCGGCGCGGAGGTTTGAGGCGGTGGTCGGGGCGAAGGGCGGGGTGCGTGACGAGCCGGTCGAGTGTTGCGCGACGGTCGAGGGGGCGCGGGGGCCCGTGGAGTGCGTCGGGACGGCGGAGATGGCAGTGGGGAGAGTGGTAGGGATCCGTGGCCCGGTGCCGTGCATTGCGACGGCGGCGGAAGGAGGGGCGGGAGCGGGGTTGTCGGTGATGGGTTCGGTGTAGTTGGCGGGGAACATGCCGCGTGCGCCGTCTACAGAGCAAGAACAGGTCAGTTTCGATTAACTCGCCCAGGGGAGAGAAGCGGGAAATGGAACGTACTACACTCGCCGATCCACCACCCGGAATCAATCTCATCCAGGACCGCTACGACCTGGCCACGACGCAGCGTCAACTCCTGGTCGCTCTCGCCATCAAAGTCGAACGTGACGCGCACGAGCCGGCGGCCGTCGGCGGCAGCACCACCTCTCGCCGGCAACGACGGCGGCGGCACGGCCGTGACCGCAATCGGCTCCGGTTCCGGCTCGTGCACCGGTTTCGGTACCACCGTGTCCTCTGCAAGCTCCACGACCGGCTCCGGCTCCCGTTCCGGCTCAACATGTTCCGTTGGCGGCGCCGCCGACCCCCTGCGCGCCGGCGGCGGTGGCGGGGCCCCAATCCGGCCAATCGACGCGACCGAGTTTTGTCGGGAATGGTGTTGCCGCGCGGCCGCGGGCGACGGGGGCGGGATCCGTGGTGGAGTCGACGTGCGTGCGAGCGACGCCGCGCTCGTGTGCGTGGACCGCGGCGGCGGTGGGGCCATCCCGGCGAGATTGGCCTGCAGGGCCGTGAGCATGTCGGTGCATTTGGTGAAGTACTCGACTTGCGCGGAGACGAGTTCGTGAATGGATGACCGGCCGCGGTCCTGGACGATCGTGAGGGAAAGATGGTCATTTGCGGGGGAAAAAGGCGAACCAGCAAACCGGTTTGCGAACGGACCTCGAAATCGAGCAAATAGGCCATTTTGCCCTCGAGGTCGTGCAACGTCTCCTCGTACTTGTACTGCGCGGCGCGCACTTCCTCTTCGAGCTCGGGTTTCTCCTTTTTGGCCTTTTGCATCTTGTTGAGCTTGGCGTCGTAGTCGAGTCGCCGCGACTCGAGCTTGCGGCGGAGTTCCTGAAGGACACCAGGTCAGTGACCGATCACTCGCAGCGAGGACGGTCGAACACGAATGACCGCGCGCGTACCGAGTACTTCTTGGACTCGCCGACGTATTCCTCGAGAATCGACAGGTAGTTGGTGTGCATGCGGTTGACCTAGTCCAAACGAACACGTCCTTTAGCTCACATTCGTGCACCAGATCGCTCCCTCCACCAGAACCAAACTACGTACAAACGCGTTCTGCCACGCGCCCACCTTATCCAACGCCTCTCCCGTAACGACCAAATCGTGGCCAAACATTGACTCGTCACCGAGCATCGTGCCCAAGTGCAGCATCGATGCGCCGAGCGCAGCCAATGGAATCTGTTTGGCCTCGGCGCCAGCCACGGCCGAGGCCGTGGCCACGATCCCGCCAATGGCTTTGGGCTCGTGCGTGGCCACATATTGTTCGGCAATCATGGCCATCTTTTCCATGACTTCGCGGCGCGTCTCGGTGCGTTTTTCGAGATCGCGGAATTCCTGCGTAAAGTCGGTCTTGCTGACGGATCCGAGCTTCTCGTTGGTCCATTGCTTGAGCTTGCCGAGGTTCTTGGCGAGACTCATTTTGTTGGCGGAGTTGGGGGGGGCGCGGTTGTTTCGATGGATGGATGGGTTGGTTACTGGGTGGTTCTTGAACGGATCGGGAGCGTGGTGCGCGTGGATCGCGCGGGCTTCAAGTCGCGCGGGTGTGTTGGGGACTGGTGCGCGTGTCGGAAGAGAGCGTGCACGTTGTCGTGCTTGTCGGCCGCAGCGAGATCGCGGGAGGAGCGGACGGTGAGGTTCAAAGTGGTTGCACGTCGTCGGAGTGGGCCAGGCCGTTGACTTTGTTCTGAGCCGCTCACGTGCACCTGCAGCGAGACGCGCCGAGCGCGCGACTTGGCAAAGTCCGCTCGCCGTCTCTCTTCTCCAATCTTCTCCAAAACGTCAAGCCTGGGCCGTTTCCAGCCAGGAAAGCGCGTCATTGACGCCTTGGATTGCCATTATACACAACTTTGCCCAGCGGCCACGGCCCGCTGTGGCCGTTCGCGTGGTGCCGCTCTTGCCCACGCTCGCCTCTATGCCCTCACACGACCCGCTCAAGCTCCATCACCTCGTGCTTCCCAACCCGCGCCTGCCCCTCCCTCCCCACCCCGTCCCACCCCACGCGTTCCTCGACCCGCACGCGCCCCTCGGCCGCGTCGCCCACAACCTCCCACACGCGCACATCGCCGTTGCTCATTTCCAAAACCAGCGACGCCGGCGGCTTGATCGCGTCCCAGACTCCCGCAACTTCCCACTTGTGCGGGTCGCGTGTGCGCGACACGGTGAATTGCTGTTCTGGGTACAAGTGCAGGTACCATGTGGCCGTCTCGCAGAGCGTGGAGGCGGGGAGGAGCGGCGGGCAGGAGGAGGGCGGATGGTGGATGCGGAATGTGCCGGGATGCGGGAATGGTGGTGGGACAGGTGGATGCGTGACTGTGGAGGAGAGCGGCGGGTGAGCTGAGATTCGACCAACGGGGAAGAAAGGGTGAGAACGGACCGGCGGTGGTCGCGACCATGATCGTGAAGAGCGCGGAGAGGAGCGTCCACAGGAGGAACGTGAGGGTCGCGTGCATTGCGGGGTTCCTTGGTGTGGCACTGGCGGCTCGACAATTGTTGAAGGTATTGATCGGATATGTCGTTGGAGAGTGGCCGGAATTGCTCGACCCGGGTCCGTTGGGGCGAGCACAGGAGGGTCGAATTGATGCTCTCCACCGTGCAACGACTCGGTGTCCGGTGTCGGTGGTTTGAGAATGGGTTCGTGGTCGACGTTTCAGCAGAGACGCAACAGCCGACAAAGCGAAGAGCGAAAGTGTTGCCAGCGTGTTCGCGGCGTGTGGCAGTTAGCATCGTACTCTTACGTCAATTTCGAGTCCTCCTCTCTTCCTTCTCTTCTGTCCTCGACCATGATGGCGAGCACGATCCGTTCCTCACGACCAACCATGTTGCAATCCATACTCCGGCCCTGGATCCAACGATGCACCTACTTTGCGCCCACGTGCACCGTCGCCATCCGTGCTCTCGTGCAATCCCGGCGCACTCTGACCACAACCACATCAACACTCGCTGCCCTCAACCTGACCCCCCTCGAACTCCCCACCCGCCCCACCACAATCGCCATGGCTATGTCCGGCGGCGTCGACTCCGCCGTTGCCGCTTCCCTCCTCCTTTCCGCCGGCCACCGGGTCACTGGCATCTACATGCGCAACTGGGACTCGACCGACGAAACCGGCATCTGCACGTCCGACGCCGACTGGGCCGACGTCCAAGCCGCATGCCGGTTTCTCGGCATCCGCAGCGTGCGGGTGGATTTCGTGAAAGAGTACTGGGGTCAAGTCTTTGAGACGGCATTGGGCGAGTTTGAGCGGGGCAGGACACCGAAACCGGACGTCTGGTGTAATCGAGAGATTAAGTTTGTTGCGCTCGCGCGGCGGGTGTTGGTGGAGGGGGTCCCGGGAGAGGGGAGGTTCGAGTATCTCGCGACGGGTACGTTGCGGAACCTTTCGCCGCTGGTGCTTGAAGAAGTTGTGTCTGACGGTTGCGTGGTTCAAGGGTAGGCCACTACGCGCGCCGCGTGCCCATGTTCTCCTTGACCGACTCCGAGCCGCCACGATTCCAAGTCGCGCGCGGTCTTGACTCGGGTAAAGACCAGAGCTACTTCCTCTCGGCCATCGACGGCGCCGTCCTCCCGCGCGTGCTGTTCCCGCTCGGCAACGCGACCAAGCGCGACGTCAAGAACCTCGCGGGCGCGATTGGGCTCGCGAAGTGGGCCGACAAGAAGGAATCCATGGGGATCTGCTTTATCGGCAAGCTCAAGCGGTTCGATGACTTTCTCGGTCCGTCCGACTTGCTCTCTCCACCCGGTTTCGCGCACCGAGCTAATGCGAACATAATGGTGGTGTGTGTGTGTGTGTGTGTGTAGACGGCTACATCGAGCCACAACCCGGCCACTTCATTCTCGAAGTTGGTACCGTCTTGGGCGCGCACGACGGGTTGGCCAAGTACACAATTGGGCAAGCCGCAAAGATTCATTCACAAAAGGACCGGTACTTTGTCGCGCACAAGGACGCCAAGACGGGCAATGTCCTGGTCGTCCCCGGACGCGACCATCCGCGGTTGTTTGCGCGCGCGTTGCGTGCGTCGTGGGTGCGGTGGATTCACCCGGAGAACGAAGCGCGCGCGTTGGATAGTGGAACGGCGGGGTTGATGGCGCAGATTCGGTACCGCCAGGAGCCGGTGCCGTGTCAGGTGGAGAAGCGGTACGTTGTGATATCGTGTCGGTGGCGAGCGTGTAGTGGAGATTGACGGATGTGGGGTTTGGACGAATGTAGGTCGGACAGCACGTATACGGTGCACCTCGCGCATGCGGTTCGCGCGGTCACGCCAGGTCAGGTCGTGGCCGTGTACGATGGCGATGTGTGTCTTGGGTGTGGGGTGCAAATGGAGAGTGATGGGATGGAGGAGGGCGAGGAAGTCGGAAGCGGCAGGTCCGACTTGAGAGTTTGTTGGAGCGCTGGTCATTTCGTGTCACGCTTGCTCCCGCTTCGTCGTCGTGATGGAGCACCAGGGGGTTTGATCTGTCTTGTGCGAGGCTGTACCAGGCGAGCTGTGAGGTCCTGTCGTGGTTGCAAGACCAGAGCCCATGGCGCAGTGGTAAAGGGAAAAACGAGTTTCATTTCATTTCGCAGCAATAGCACTGGAGACAATCAACACTGGGGCCCGGCAGCGACCGCGAGAGCGAAATCCACAATGTACAGACAGGATCGCGCCGGGAAATCAAGAGAGAGAGAAAGAGCGTCTTGGTCAAATGAAACGAGGCACCTGCGGCGGCAGTGAGGTGGGGAAAAGAGAACGGGTCGACGCACACAGATGGTCGGGGTCCGGCCAAGGATCGAGGTCGCCAGCCGCAGGTACTCAGCACAAAACGGGAATGACACGGGGAAAATGGTTGCGAAAGGGGGGCGGAGGGCGAGGGAGAGAGAGCGGGATCCAGGAGAGCGGAGGGACCGAGAATGGTATGCAAAGCGGGAGAGCGGAGAGGGTGGGTGCACAATATCGACGAGAAAGCGAATTCAGATCCAAAAAGAAGAAAAATAACCAAGGCAATTACTGCGGGAGCCGGAACTGCACGCCGGCGTCGCCGTACTCGTTGCTGTCGTCGTACTCGTCTTCGTCGTCGTCCTCGTCGTCTTCCTCGTCATCGCCGCCGCGGTGCATCGGCGCGGGCCACGCAAACTCGGTCACGGCCGGGAGCATCGGCGGCATGACCGGCGCGGTCGTGGGCGCATTCGTGGCGGCGAGCGCGCGCATCAAGTCCTCAAACCGACTGACGCAGCTGCGCGTTTTGCTGCTGCGCGGCCACCGCGCGTGCCGCTCAGCGAGCGCCTCGGCCTGCAGCGCCGCGACCTGGTCCTCGAGGTGCGACAGGTACTCCTTGCGCCGCTGCCGGAAGTTGCGCGCCGAGATCTTGTTGCGCAGCTGACGGCGCTCCTTGGCCGAGAGCGTGGCCGGCACGGGCGTCGGGGCCGACGGGAACGACGACGCGGGCGCCGAGGCGGGCTTGGCGGCGGTCGCAGGCGACGCGGTCTTGGCCGAGACGGGGATCGCAGGCTTGGGGGTCGGCGTCGACGCGGCGGGCGAGCCCGTGGCCTTGCGCTTGCGCGCGGGCGGCGCCGGCGCGAGCGTGAACGACCCGGCGGCCGGCAGGGCGACCGCCGTGGTCGCGTCGTCGGTCACGGCGCGCTTGCGCTTGTGACTGGCCGCGGCGGCGTGCTGCTGCTGGTGGTGCGGGGCCTGCGCGGTGATGGGCGTCGAGGGCGGCGACGCGAACGCGGCCACGTGATGCATGTCGAGCGCGTGCGGGTCGAGCGCCAAAGTTGCACTCGACGCCGTTGCGGGGCTGGTCAGTGTGCTGAGACTGCTGCTGCTGCCCATGTTCGCAGGCATGACCAGCGACTGCTGCGGCGGCAATTCGGGCACGGCAAACCGCGCCGTGTCGGCGTGCGGGCTCGGCGGGAGCCAGTCAGCGGCCGAGACGAGCGCCGGCAGGTCGTCGGGCACCGTGCGCGTGAGCGCGGCCGTATCGGCAGCCGTTGTCGGCGGGGTCATGGCCGCGAGCAGCGACGAAGTCGTTGCCTGCAACCACCACGGCGCGGACGGGTCGGCAAGGAGCGTCGCCGACAGGGGAGCGGGGTCCTCGGCAGCGGGCGCGCACGGGAACGGCGGGAGATCGGTGTCGTGCGAGGGGACCGTGAAGAACGGGGCCATCGACATGGGCGCGGGCGAGGGCGCGCGCGAGACCCAGGCCGAGGCCGGGACCGACGACGCGCACAGGCCGTCGAGATCAAAGAACTGGTGGAAGGCCGAGTCCATTGGCTGGAGTGGGTGTGGGTGCAGACCGGGCGTCGGGAGGGTAGTGGAGTGAGGGTGGAGGGGGTTCGATAGGTCTTGGTCGGTCTTGGTCGATTGGCGAGCGATGGACGGACTCTTGGTTGAGGCCCGGTGCGCGTGGGGTGGAGGTTGGTGTTGGTCCGAGAGCGGGCGGGCGGGCCGTGGTTATATAGGCGCGCCAAGGCGGGCGTCCATCGTGCGCGGGATTCGGCTGGGCGTCGATCGCCAATGCCCATTGTGCGCCTTGCCGAGTCATTTGATGAGTGATCGAGTGCGAGCGCGCGGGCGATGCCGTGGTGGTGGGCGGGTGGACGGACAGTGGATGAGCGAGAGGACCTCTCTGCCGCGCGCTTCGCTTCCCGCCCGCGTGCCCCGGTTTTCCTGCTTCCATTTCCCTTGGCGCGCAGAGTTGCAACTTGCAACCCACTTGCCGCCACCTTGCAACTCCAACCAGACCCACCACCCGCTTGCTCTGGCTTGCACAGAGAGCGAAGAGCAGAGAACAAGGAAAGGTTTTGCCCACTTTTGTGTGTCTTTCTTTATTACTGGCATCGCTGGCTGTTGACCTGGCGCGTGCCGTGCTGGTACTTAGTGGCTGGGCTGGCGGCCATGTGGATGACTTTGGCCACACGACCAAAGTCTCGTGTCCGCAGACCTTTCCCTGCTTGCTTGTGCAGCTTGACAAACCACCCGCTCCACCCTTTGTCTTTTCGAATCCCCCGTCCTCGACCCGTTTCCACCGCCCCCGCAACACCGACTCAACTTTGCGCAATGCGCGCCAGCCGCCCAGCGCTTAACTGCGCGACGCACACGACGCGAAGCGACCTGCGACGCACGCGAACGCAAATCCTGCGCCCGCCCCGCAATGTCGCACCGCCGCCATCATCTCTTTCCCCGACACCGAAAAGGGACCGCTGGGCGCGCAACGCGTTGTGATAGGATCGGCCTATGCCGTGCCTGGGTCCTCGTGCCTGGATCGAGAACGCGTTTGTTTTGGAGTCTGGGAAAGTTGAATGGATCCGACTATGCCGGCGCGTCGCGAGGGCAGCGGAACGCCCACCAACGACGCGGCGCAAACATGTAATTCGAGCCCTGGCTGCACGGCGATGATTGCAATTCTGACATGCTGCGACCCAATCGCGCGCGACGATGGGTGGTTCGCCTGCGCCATGATTTGTTCTGGATGGCGGGTGGATCGGGATGAGACGGTTCTGGGGCGACGGGCGGCGTGGCGATAGGGGGACGGCGCGGATGGCGACGGCGGCGCAATTTGAGACGGACGACATGAAATGGATGGAGACGCACCGCGCGCGCGCGGGGGTGACGGGAGACTGTGTTGACCGTGCCGGCCGAGTCGGCCGGGGTTGGCCGTTGAGCATGTAGGGGGCCGGGTCGTTTGTGCCGGTCGCGGTCAGTTGTCGAGCGTAGAGGATGGGATGCTCGTGACGGCCGTGCGCGATGAGTGACGATAGCCATTTTATCGTGGATCATGGGCGTGCCACGATTTACCTGCTGTTCATGACGACGCTTGTCTTGGCCGCCGACGGATGGATAGCGACGTGGATACTACGGACTGGCGCCATGTCTCGGATCTGTCGCTTTGTTGCGACTTTGAATTGTTGCAATTTCTGCTGTCGATACTGTATTCTTGTTGGTCAATTCGAAGCGCTCCGCTTACGGTTCATTTGTTCATGATCAGAGGCGACGCATGGTCATGAACACGTCTCAGGATGTGTTTGATTTCTGATCTTGCTCATGAACACCGAATGGAACCGTCTCAACAGAGCACTCCACCCGCTGCTCGACCAGTTGTGCGCGGCCCGGTCCCGAATCTCGGCCACGAAACCGCGGCATCATGAACGCTTAAAGGGACGGCGGTTTCGACCATGATCGCCAACACGCTCAACGCCTTCGCCAACACCGTCACCAACACCGTCGCCGACGACCCGTCCCTTCCTGATATCTAGCGCCGTGCCCCCCTCCTGTCTCGAACTGAATCGCTCCTCCTCGCCCTGCACTTTCTTCTCCACCGCTCCACGACCAACGCGCACGCACGCGAGCCGACCGCATGCTCCTCGCCCTTCTTTTCCTCGTGGCGCTCGCGGCCATCGGCGCGCTCGCCGCGACGCCGTACGCGACCGTCGGCCACGCGCGCACAGCGCGATTCTTGATCCGCCCGACCGACTTGGACGCGATTCCGCACCTCGTGCGGCGCTCGCTCGATCCGGTCACGGTTGCGACCGAATTGCTGGCCAAACACCACGCGCGCGACCAGCTGGTCGTGCAGAACACGTATACGGACGCACATAATGGAGTTACGCACGTGCATTTCATGCAGGTCGTGAATGGGACGGAAGTGACCAACGGTACGGTGCTACTGTTTCGGTGCTGAGTTTGTTCGCCTTAGGGTGGGGGTGGTTCTGATTCGAAGATGATACGATAAATAGGGATCGCGCACGTCGCCGTCGACAAGTCGAACCGCGTCGTCTCCTTCTCGGACCTCTTCGCGTCCCCTTCCGCCGTCGCCGCCCTCACCCCGCGCCTGTCGATTCGCCCCGCTGCCACCGCCGTCCGCGACCTCGGCGCGCACCTGGCCCTGCCGACCGCCGCCCACACTAACTGGACCACCGCCGCCGACAAGAAAGATCCCGCGGTCACCTGGGTCCACGGTGTGTCCTTTGCGGCCGACAAGATCTGGACCAAGCCGCGGCTCTACGTCGCCGACAATGGCGATCTCGCGTGGGTCGTGGACGTGCGGCTGCACACGCCCGCGACGTGGGTGAATGCGCAGGTGAGTAATGCCGGCAACGGCGTTGTTGGGTTCGTGGATTGGTCGGCGGATGCCGTCTACCGCGCGTTCCCGGCAGTTGGGTTCGCGAGTGATCCGACCGAGGGGGACATGGCGCTCGTTGGGGACCCGGAGGATACGGCAGTCGCGTCACCACAGGGGTGGGTTGGGACGGATGGACTGACGGTGGGGAATAATGTGGTTGCGCGGCAGAGTCCGAGTACGTGATCCTTTGGATTGGCGCTGTTAATCGCGTTTCCCTTTTGCTCACGGTAGGCGTGATCCCCCTCATCCAGAAGCCGCCGCCCTCGCCGGCCACGCGCCGCTCGTCGCCAAAGGCGCGTCGACGACCGCCTTTTCCGCGACCCCGGCACTCGCATTCGACTTCCCCGCCGACTTGCGCGATGGCCGCCCGACCGACCACCTCGCGACGTCGCTCACCAACGCCTTCTACGTGGTGAACCTCATGCACGACCTGCTCTACCGGTTCGGGTTCACGGAAACGGCGGGTAACTTCCAAACCTCGAATCTCGGCCGCGGCGGACTCGAAAACGACGCCGTCATCGTGCACGTCCACGACCCGAGTCAACGCAACAACGCCAATTTCGCGACCCCGCCTGATGGGGTTCCGCCGACCCTGACCGCGTTCCTGTTTGATATGTCGGGCACGACCACCGACCCCGTTGTCGATGATTCGATCTTGATGCACGAAGTCACGCACGGGCTCGTCTCGCGCCTGACCGGCGGGCCCGCGAATCCGAACTGTCTGAGTACCCCCGAATCCCGCGCGATGAACGAAGGGTGGGCCGACGCGTTCGCTGCCGCATTCAAAGCCCGCGCGACCTACGCCGACGCGACGATCGGGTCTTTCAATTCCGGCAAACCCAACGGCCTGCGCCGGTTCCCGTACTCGACCTCGACCACAACCAACCCGCTGACGTACAAGGACGCGACGCCCAACGGTGAGCCGCACGCGGTCGGCGAAGTCTGGGCGCAAATCCTCTGGGAAACCCTGTGGGCCGGTGCGGCCACTCACGGGTTCCAGGCGAACTGGCGCCTGACGCCTGGGTTTCGTGATGGGGTGAATTTGACGGCGACGGCGTTGGGTGGGAACGTACAGGTCGTGCAGGATTGGGTCGACGGGATGAAGTTGCAGGCGTGTAATCCGACGATGCGCCAGGCGAGGGATGCGATCTTGCTGGCGGACCAGATTAATTTTGATGGCCAGAATCGGTGCGACCTCTGGCGCGCGTTTGCGAAGCGTGGGCTCGGGGTGAATGCGGGGACATTGGGGGAGGCCGATTTTACGGTGCCGCCGCAGTGCACGTTGGGCAAGCGCATGGTCCGGTTCTGATGGGTGAGGGTGGAGAAGGAAGAGGAGGTAGATGATTTGATGTTGTATTGCAAGCCAAGGCGACCCACGCAGCGCAGTTGAATGGAATCTAGATGCCTTGTAATTTGGAGTTGGTTTTGGTCCACGCACACACGGTCCCGCATCCGACGATTTCACGGTGCAAACAAGAAACATCAAACCAAAAAGAAGAGAAACATCAAAAAAGAATCGAATCGAATCGCCTACTCGGCCGTCGCCAGTGCCGGCAACTCGGGTACGGCCGGCACGTCGTGCCCAGCCTTGCCCACCACCGCGGCACACATGGGCGCGTCGTCATCATCGTTAGCCACGAGCGCCGGGTCTTTAGCGGCCACGACCAGCGCGTCAAGCAACGCATGCACGTCGCTGATCCCATCCACATAATACTTGGCCGCGCTCGACTTCTTCCCGACCGTGACGGTCACCGCATCTTTCGCCGCATTCGCAACACACGCAAACACGGCCTCGTCCGACATCCCGTTGCCGACCGACATGACAAACGCGCCCGGTGTCGCACCCACATCTGCCAAGATCGCGCGCACCGCCGAGGCCTTATCGATTGCCGACGGCCGCAACTCAAGCGTCTTATTCCCGCCCGGAATAATCGAGACGGGCAAATGCGACAACATCTTCTCGACATTCACCTGCAACTCGTTCGCCTGCCAAGCCCCAAACTCGGCATCCGTGTCGCGGTAATTCCACGTGAATGCCACCTCCTTGTCCTCGACGTAACTCCCGGGCGTGCGTTCCGTGTAGTGGTCGAACAGCGGGCGCACTGTGTCTCGCCATGCGAGATCCACGTGGTGAGCGAGCGCGACCCACCCGTCGGCGTCGGTCTCGGCGGACTTGGATTCGATGTGCGAGTCGCGCGCGTGCCGGTAGAAACACCCGTGTTCAGCCGAGAGGCCGACGGCCACGTCCGCATACCACGCGGCCAAGTGCCGCCGCGCGCGGCCGGAGACAATGTAGATGGCGGTATTCGGCACGGCCGCGAGTTCGCGCAACGCCGCGATCACGTTTGGCGGCGGCGCCGAGAATTCCGGCCGCAGATGCTCCGATGCGAGCGTGCAGCCCTGGTCCAGGAACAGGACGCGCTGCGGGGCCGAAAAAAACGCGCGCAAAACCGCGGACCGTAGCGGGTCCGTGCCACCGTTCGTTGCCGTCGTCGTGGAAAAATGGGATGCGGTCGGGGATGGCGCGCGGTCGTTGACCGCCGTGGGGGGCGCGACGTTCGCGAGGAACCGCGCCGGCGCGAGTTTCGCCGGGTGCCGTGCGGCCGAGGGTCCATTGGCGTCGGTGAACCGCAACAGTTCATGCACGAACGTGTGGCCCCAGTACGCGGCCGTATGTTTGGCCACGTACCGGAACAGTTTCGCGTGATTGTTCGCACGGTCGGCCGCAGGCATTGCGAGTGCCGCCGCGTACGCGTCTGCGAGTTCCTCGGTGTTCCAAGGGTTCACGAGCAACGCGCCGTTGAGCGATTGCGCGGCGCCCGCGAATTCAGACATGATGAGGACGCCGTGGGCGTCGCGTTGTGCGGCAATGTACTCATAGCTCACGAGGTTCATGCCATCGCGCGTCGACGACACGACACAGACGTCGGCGACCGCATAGAGCGCCACGAGTTCTGTGAAAGACACGGACTGGTGCAGGTAGTGGATCGGCATGGCCTCAACGGTCCCGTACTCGCCGTTGATCCGGCCAACGAGCTCGTTGACGGTCGCGCGCAGGTGCTGGTACTCGTCCACGTCCGACCGCGATGGGACGGCCACCTGAATCAAAACCACTTTTCCCATCCATTCCGGATGCGCGTCGAGGAAGACCTTGAACGCGTGCAATTTGTGCGGGACTCCCTTGATGTAGTCGAGGCGGTCGACACCGACAATCACTTTCGTGCCCGCAAACCGGTCGCGCAAGTGCGCGACACGCTCGCGGACCGCGTCCGTATCGAGCGCCGCGACAAACTGGTCCGGGTCAATCCCGATCGGGAACGCACCCACGTGCACGAACCGGCCTTCGTGGTCGACGCCGTTGGGCATCGTGGCCAAACCGAGAATCTGCGTGCACGACGAGAGAAAGTGCCGCGCATAGTCGTACGTGTGGAACCCGACGAGATCGCACTGCAGCAATCCGAGCAGCATTTCGCGGCGCACCGGGAGGATGCGGTACACTTCCGACGTCGGGAACGGCGTGTGCAAGAAGAACCCAATCTTGACATTGCGCAGTCCGCGAGCATCGCACTGCAGCCGCAGCATTTGCGGCAGCAGCATCAGGTGGTAGTCGTGCACCCACACGATATCGCCGTCCTGCAAGGTCGCCATGATCGCGTCGGCAAACGCCATGTTGGCCGCGTGGTAGGCCGCCCAGTGCGCCTCGTTGAAGGCCATGTCGCCCGGGTGGTAGTGGAACAAAGGCCACAGGATCGAGTTGGAGAAGCCGTTGTAGTGCGCGTCGGCAATGTCGTCGGGCAGGAACACGGGCACGCACCGGTGCACGCGCGCGAGCATGTCGGCGATCCGCACCTGGTCGTCGGCGGGGAAGTCCTTGCCGGGCCACCCGATCCAGGTGAACGCCATGTCCTTTTTCAGACCCGAGAGAGCCGAGACGAGACCGCCGGACGACATGCGCGCCGTCCAGGACCCGGTCGTCGCGTCCTGCGCGAGAGTCACGGGGAGACGGTTCGACACGACGAGTAGGCGCGCGCCGTTGGCGAGCTCGCTCGTGTTGGCTGTCGGCATCGTTGTGGATGGTGGCACCGGCGGCGGGGTGGTCGTGGCAGGTGCTGGTAGGTCTTTGGTGATCACGGCAGGGGACGCCGCGATACCGTTTGTTGGTGCGACGACAGCAGGTTCCGCATCGGTAGGTGCTGGTGCGGACACAGCGGGGGACGCAGTCTCAATCTTGGGTGCGGGTGCGGGCGTGGCGGGCGTTGCCTCCGGCGCGGCATGAGGCGTTGGCGTCGGTGCAGGGGACGCGGGCGTGTCCATGGGTTGCGGGCATGATTCGTTGGCATTCTTGCCATCGTTGGCGACCACTTTCAAGATGTCAAGATAACGCCCAATCGGCATATCATCAAAGTGTGTCCGGATACTGCGGGCGAAATGGTCTGTGCGCGAGCCGTACCTTCAGGAACCGGGGCCATGGTGCTGCTCGGCGTGCGCGGGCTGCTGCTGTTGCCGGTATTTTCGTCGGTCGAGGCAAGCACGTCCGGCGAAGAGCTGGAAACAGAGAGCGGCGACCGTGCGCGTGCGCGCGACGCGGGGTCACCGCTGCTCGACCGGCGGCGGCGCGAGTTGCCAGAACTCGACCGCGCTGACGACGAGAGCGACAGGCGGCGGAGGACCGTGATGATGCCCATGGCGCAAGCGGGTTCAGTGATGCAAAAGGAGCGAGCGCAATCAAACTTGGCGAGGCCAAGCTCGGCGCACAGTCATGCAACGTGAGCGCGCGCGCGTGCAGCGATATGTGTGCGGGCAGGGCCGGGATGCTGCAAAGGTTGCCGGACTGGTCGGTTCGTGACAGGGGTCCTCGGATGAACTGGCGCGCAGTTGGATTGGTCCAAGCGTGGTGCAGCTGGGGTTGGTGGTGTGTTGCGTTGCGTTGCGTTGCGTTGCGTTGCCTTGTTGCGTTGCAGCGAGCTCGACAGCGAGAACGGGTCGTGGGCCGTATTTATGTTGGTGTGCAGCCGGTGCGTGCGCGTCTGGGTCCTCGGCAGTCGTTGAGGCGCGCGGGAGGCAGGAAGAGTGCGGGGGAGGAGAAGCCGAGTGGGCGAACGTCGTCGACCATGGGTCCAAGAGGAAACGTACGCATGGACGGCCCCAGTCGTGGCGGGTCGTGTGAAGAGTAGACGTCATGATAGCTGAGATATCGGGCGCCAATCGCCAACGTTGGGCGCGTATCGAAGCAGAAACAGCGCATGGAAAGCTCGTGTGACGGCGTCTCGTACGAAACGAGAACCACCAACTCGCAGAACGGCCAGCTCGCCGCCGCCAAGCCGGTGATCCGCTTTTTGATCAATGCGCGTGCAATGTCATTGCTGTTGATCGCGGTCGCCCCACCTCGACCGCCCACGGCTGGCGCCGTTGCTTATTGAGCACAACCAACACTCTTGCAAATATGAACAGTGATTTTGCTCGTGCGCAATTACGCGACGTGCCATCACTTCTCCAGTGCTGATGAAGGTGAGAGTTTTTGCCTCGTCGATAAAACCCGAATCAAGCGTCACTTTTGCCCCACCACCCGCGTTCATAACCAGCCATCACGATTCACAAACCAATCTGTCCCGTCAATGCACTCACACAACCGCCCTTTCAACGGTTTCACTCGTTCTACTGCCGCCCACGCTTCTTGAACTGCTTCTCGAGCGACTCATGCAGCTGCTTCCACCATTTGATCACACCGACGCGGGCAAACCGCGCCCGATCATCAAACAGCGACGCGTCATTTGGGAACGCGCGATTGATCTCCTTGAATTGCACGGCGCTCGGCCAGAATTCCCGGAACCAACACCCGTAGACGGCCGTGCCCGTCGCGCGCAGCGACCGTCCGCCCTGGAGCTCAGCAAAAACGTACTCTTCACCATACTTGACCTCGGCGTTGCGTTTCGCAAATGGAATCGAGAGCGTCTCATCAGCCTTGTCGAGCACGACCGACCACGGTAGGTTTTTAGGGACGACACCGCGGTCAGTGGCGAGGTTGCAGAAGATGAGGAAGTCGCGCAGTGTGGCGAGCGGCGAGCGCGAGTAGAATTTGTGGTACTTGGATTTGGCCCAGGCCTAAATGACTCCGTTGCCATCTGATTGATGAGACGCAGTTGGCGCGCAAAGCGCTGATGTTGGGACCAAGATGGACCGCGTCGTCGTGCATGCGCATGCGGAAACAGTCGACAAACCATTCCGCCGCCTTGGGCGGCTTCATGCCATCAGCCCACTTGGTCAATGGTCGAGCAACGCTGGGCGGCACGTCCACCATGGGGTTGAGGAGTTTCCGCGGGAGCGCCAAGAGGAAGCCGAGAAACGACATGTCGCGACGCGCCGGTTGCAGCGCGTGGACGGGCAGAGCCAAATGGGACGCGGTGGGCAGCACCACGCGTGGCATGAACAGCGCGATAGCCACGATTACAGGTGCGCGCCGGACGGCGAGGGAGCGGGTCTTGTACAAATCTGACTGGAGCATGGCGTGCTGAACAAAGTTGATGGAGACCGGGTGAGGGATCGGAGAGGAAGGGAAAAGGAACCAAGGCGCACTCTTTTGCGCCGGTGGCCAGCATGTCCTGTTCATGGCCGAAGATGGAGCCAAAAGCGATGCAAATGCATGATTGCCTTCCACCGCAAGTCAACACACATCACTGGCAAGACATCACGCTTTGTTCTGCTTCGTGGTAGCAGTTTTGACGCTGTATTTCGTTCTTGCAGGACTCAGACCTGATACTTTGGCACCTGCTGCACAACCAAATTCTATGAATCCAACCTTTCCACTACCACATGCCGCATCCTGAGCTAACTGTTGCGCGACCTTGTCGCAAAGGCTGTTTTGCCTCGCAAGCAAGCAGCGTGTGACATGGCAGGCACGTGTTAGTCACGGGCGGCACGCTGTGCGGCTCTTCAAGGTCGTGAACCGCCGCGAGACATGACAGTTGGCGTGCGAGACATCAAGGCGAACCACTGCAGTCGCAAGATCAAACCTCACTGAGACCAGACCGAAACCAAGACAGGAGAAGACACCCGCCAGCACTGACACCACGACGAGACACCCGCAACACCGCGCCGCGGTCCTGTACAAGCACGCCTTCTTACGATTCGTATCGCGCCACGCCCCTGGCACCCCCGACAAAATTACAAAACAACAAAACCGTGTCACAACGCATTCGCCTCCTCGTCTACTGGCGCCCCGCACGCCCTCGTCGTCGATCTCTATTGCGGCGCGCACCCGGGCCCGGCCTGCGCGTACCCGGCCTCGTCACCATCGTCATCCTCCCATTCATCATCGTCGTGCATGGCACCATCATGGTGCCCGCCCGACCGCCGCGCCGTATCCTCTTCCAGCACCGCGTGGTCCACAATCGCGTCGGCCGACGGCACATCCACCACACGCGGCGCCGGCAAGATGGCGCGCAGTGCCGCGAGCACGTCCGTATCCGCCCACTGGTTGCGCGGGAACTCGACCGCAAACCGAATGTAGAGGTTTCCCTTCTCGCCCGGCCGCTTGACGCGCGGCATTCCTTCGCCGTGCACGCACTTGACGTCGCGCGGCTTGATGACGCGCCCCGCCGGCTGCACGATCTCGACGTACCGGCCATCCAAGTGCTTGACGTACCTCGTGAACCCCGTGAGCGCCTCGACCAGCGTGATTTCCATGTCCATTTCCAAGTCGTCGCCGACGACCGTGAACTCTTCGTGCTCGACCAAGTCGAGCTCCACGATCACGTCGCCCGGCGGGACGCCTGGCTGCTGGTCAGCCTCGCCGCGGAGTGTCATGCGCGTGCCGTCGCGCATCCCGCGCTCAATGACGAGTTCGATCGTCTTCGACTCGGAAATCGTTTGCGCGCCCTTGCACTTCTTGCACTTGTCCTTCTTGGCGACAAACTCGCCACGGCCGGAACAGGCACCGCACGGTGCGCGCGCCTGCGTGTACATGCCCGGACCGACTTGACGGACCACGTTCTTGAACCCGGTTGCGTCACATGCCTGGCACGGTTTCGGGTTCTTGCCGCCCTTGCTATGAATTCGAAGTCCGTCAGCTCCACGACATTCGAGTGACGCAGAGTGAGATGACCACAAACCCCTTGCACGCCGTGCACACGATCTGCTTCTCCAGCGTCTGCTTGATCGTCTTGCCGTTATACAAGTCCTCGAGCGTGACCTCGAGCTTGATGTGCTCGTCGGCGCCGCGCCGCGGCTTGCGTGGTGGTCCGCCCGGGCCGCCGCGCCGCGGACCCTCAAAATCGAAGCCGAACATGTGCCCGAGAATGTCGTCCATGTCAAACTACGGCAGCCGCAGCGTCAGCATTCTGGCAGACAGCACGTCGTGGAAGTGAGCGCGATGTCGCGCGCATGCGAAACGTACCGCATCGCCAAACGGATTCGGCCCACCGGGACCGCCATTCAGCCCGTCCTCGCCGTACTGGTCGTAGATTTGACGCTTGTCGCCGTCGGAGAGCACTTCATAGGCCATACTGGTGGGTGAAACGGTGTGAGTCAGAGCGGCTGAGCGATGGCGTCCGCGACAGAGGCGCGCGCGCGCGCGGTATATTTACCTCACTTCCTTGAACTTCTCCTCCATCTCGACATCACCCTGGTTCTTGTCCGGGTGGTACTTGAGCGCAAGCTTGCTGCATTTTTGGGTAACGGGGCGCGGTTAGGTACCGCCAGCAGTGTCATTCGTTCGGTATTTCGCGGCATCATGCATACCGGTATGCCTGGCGTCAAGGAGGAAAATCGAGTCGGAGGAGCATCGCATAGCATAGCATGACGCGCAGGGGGGCGTTAGCCTCGTGAACCGGCGTCCGCGGCATTGCAGCGTGGTGCGAAGTGAGTATACCCTGCGCAGCTCGTCGTCGGACGCGCCGGGGCTCACGCCGAGGATGTCGTAGAGGCGCGTGTTCGACATGGTGGTGGGTGACGATGGATGGGTGGATGGATGCTGGCCGAGTTGCTGAAACGTGGCAGGGACCGGGTCCAAGTCGGAAAGGGAGCACTTGCAGCGGGTCGTGCAGTCGGCCGTGGGTGCTGGCGTCGCTGGCAAGGCGGTTTGGTGTTGTCGGATGGCGTGGTGTTGATTTCGGGGCAGTAGGCACGACGAAGAAGCGAAGCGGAGAAGAGCGTGCGCAGATTCGTTGACTCGGTCACGTCTTGTCACGTGGCGCTTCTCCGCCGCGGCCTTTCTGTCTCTTTGCGTGGCCAAGACGATTCTGCTGGCACCCAGTGTTCTGATCAGAGACTCTTCATTCGCCATCGGCAAGAGCTGCAATTCATTCCTCAACGCTCGAGTGGACCAACGACTTGCCGCCGTGCCCGCGGCCCACCAGCTTGAATTCCGTGTCGTCAGCACCAGCAGGCCATTGTGGATCTCGTCGAACCAAGGACAATCTATCATGGTGTGCATCGAGAACCGACCCGAACCCATGAACCGATTGCACGTTCGCGAAACACTGCGCGCAAATCCATCGACGAACGACGCGCGCGTGCTCTCCACCCGACTGTCAACCTGACCAAGCTCGCGTCATCTGCCTAGTTCTTCTATTCGGTCTTCAAGACGCTAGTCGGCAAGACGGTTGTCGTGGAGCTCAAGAACGACTTGGCGATCCAGGGCACGCTCGTCTCGGTCGACCAGTACCTCAACATCAAGCTCGACCACGTCTCGGCCGTGGATTCGGCGCGGTACCCGCACGTTGTACGTCCCCTCGATCCACGCTTTTGTCTACACGCGCAGCAAGGCCCTGACGGGTCTTTTGGCTCGTAGGCAACGCTGAAGAACAGCTTCATTCGCGGATCCGTGGTGCGGTACGTGCACCTGCCCGCGTCGGCCATCGACACGGCACTGCTGCAAGACGCGACGCGCAATGAGCCGGGCAACCGGTAACGCCCGTCGCTCTTCCTCCACCTCTCTTTTTGTGTACATAACAAAACTCTTGCACCTTTTGGCCACGTCCTCTCTACACACGCCGTGTATCTTTATTCGATGGGTTTACCGGAACACGTCGGTGTTGCGGAACGACGACGCCATGCGCAGCGACTCGTTATGTTCCTTGTACTCGAGCAGCGCGCCGTCGGGCAAGTTGAGCACGCGCTTGATCGTGTCGTAGATCCGCAGGTTGGCGGCGCCGTCGGCCGCACTCGCCGGGTGCCAGACGGACAGGATGTCCTCGTTGGCGCGAATCGAGAGGACGAGGCCGTTGATCGGGTCGGCGAATTGCTCGCCGATCAGGCCGAGAATCTAAAGGTTGACCACCCAGGTCAGCTCCCTGACGACAAACCGTGAGCGCGGTACAGCGCATCAAATACCATATCCTCCCAAAACCGGCCCGAAATCCCCTTTTTGAACCGAATCATCCACTTGCCGCCCGTGATGTTGGCTGGGTCCTCCCAGACGGGCCGCACGCCGGCGCGGAACAGGTGGTAATCCGAGACGGGCTCGAGATCATTTGGCCGCTTGAGTCGCGAATAAACGCTCCAAAACTCTTCGACCGTCGAGAAGGTGGCCAGTTTCTTGATGGCCTCCTCGTAGTTGGCGACGCGCTGCGTCGGCGAACGGTGCGAGTAGTAGACGGTCCACGCGCGCGCCAGCGCGTGCGGCGAGGCAGATGATGGGTCGCTGCTCATGGTCGTGCGCCTAGTCAACAAAACGGCGCGAGGGTGTCGAGCTTGGTGGTGGTGGTCGCGTGGCGGATGGTGATCGTGATCAGACGGTGAGGACTTTGCGAAAAGGCGACGCCGTCAGGCGCGCTCACATGCTGGGTCGCGCAACGGAAAAGGGGACCAAAAAATCAGAAAGGAACCGCCTCTTGCTTGCACCACCGCGACCACCAACGCGACCATCACGACGACCGACCACCGCAACCAACCACCGCAACCAACCGCCCCTGCCTGCTCGCTCTGTGTTCTGCGAGCCCAGCCTTTTCTTGCGCGCGGCATGTCCACGACCCCGAGCCGCGCCGCACGGGCCGACCGTCACCCCCACTCTGCAACATCGTCGCCGACGGCCGCCATGTCCTCACCTGCCACCGCCAGTGCTTCCCGCCCGCGCACCGACAAGCACCACGCTGCCGCCGACCACGACGCCGCCTCGTTTCCTGCCGTCGCCGTCGCGGCTGAGGGCGACCACCATCACTCTCAACGCCGGTCATCGCGTCGGCCACGCACGACCATCCCGCTTGCCGCGACAACCATGGACTCGGCCGCCATTCTGACCGATTCGCGCATTCCGACGCACCTCGTGGGCGTCGCGCACTGGCACGCGCGGCGGCGCGAGTGGCTACAGGCGCCCGCATCCGGTGCGGCCCCACGCACACCCGTGACGTTGCGTCGCGACGCGTACCTCGACGTGTACACGAAACTCGTCAAGGAGCGGAAACCTCTCGCGGCGGGGCGCGGGTTGCCACTGCAGCAGTTGCTCGAGTTGATTGTGGAGGGGTGGAAGCAGGAGGGTACGTTACGCGCATACATCGCTTTATTCCGCTCAAAGAGAATGCTGATGGATGTGATGCGAATAGGCATGCTCCCGGAAACCTTTGCGCCGCCGCCGTCGCCGCCGCCTAACCCGGAATCCTACTACCGTACGTACCTCGCGCACGCGCATCCGGGGGACGCGGAGCCGCCAGCGTCCACGCTCGAGTGGCTCGGTGGACTATTCCGTGGATTGCTTGCGCCCATTTCGGCTGCGACGCCGGCGTCGGCATCGGCGAGTGCGGAGACGCAGCAGACGAGGGGACGCCGGTCACTCGCGTCGTACTTGCGCGGTGGGGAAAGGTCGGCGCGTGGGTCGTGAGGAGGGTTCGTGGGTTGATAGACACCAGTGGCGGAATTTGGTCTGGATTCGGGCAGGCTGCGGTCTCTTGTTGTGGCTGCTTGTGCGTTTGCTGCATTCGCCTGCACCCATCAGTCGCCTCCCTCAACCACTGCACATTAGGGAGCAGATCGGATCGTTTGCTCCCGTTTACCTCTGCTCAATTATATTCGGGTGGACAAGTGGGATTCGCCAACAAACAGGCACGAGAAGAGGGAGCCGAGCCTGGATGGCTTCCCGCACACTACACTGTCGCGTTATGGGCAGCATCTCATTCCGCACTTGTCGCTTTTCTCGTACATTCACTTGCTTTGTTATCACCGTCGTATTTGGTAAAGCCATCTTTGGGTGAACAATTATGACGTTGAGGAGCACAGCAAGATTACGCGACATTTTGTGGCGATTCAAGCTCCGTGCTCTTCGTTTCTGTAAATATCAGGCTGATGCGCCAGAGATTGTGGTCCTGGCGAGATGAGCGCGCAATCGAGAGTCGTGCACCATTGACCTCAACGTCATCTTTCTCCCCGTTCTTGACATCAACACACGCGACACGACATAGCAATCTCAACCATTCTCCCTCCGAATCAGGTTCCAACCTGCCGCATTCAACGGGCACAACTTGTGCACGTGTCCGAGACAGCTGCTTGCTCCAGCTATGCACGCTATCTTGCGCTTCCGCCTGATCGGTGACGCTTCCTGGCCTCGTGTTGGGTATTTCCGCGCGGAGAAAGGAATGGACAGCCCAACCAACTTGTGTCGCATTCCGGGACTGGATTTGCTACTGCGCGGGTGAGTATCGCAGTTGCTGATGCGAGATTACGATTCTCAAGTCAATGGCCATTTTTGCCGCTTCCACTCGAGGGTTTGTGGCAATTCAAAATTGCTGATGCGGCCAGTCCGCTAATCCCGCCAAAAATGTCGCTATCTTTGCATTGACGATGATGACTGGCCCATGGCCTGCTTGCCCACCCACTTTTGAGTACCTTGAGTTGACCACTTTCTCTCTTGACAGCCCCACGCTCCTTTCTCAGTAATCTCGCGCCGCATCTTCGTTCGTTGTGGCGTTGTCTCGGCGAGCTGAGCGAAGAATGGGATCTGGCGGTCTTGTACCGCAGATTGCCCCATACATTGGCAGAGTTCAAGCTCGCCCTGGGTTTGGCCAATACAAACCTCGTCCTTGGTTCTCGTGTGAACGAACTGACAATGGCCCTGGTAAACTTGCCGGATTTGGTCGTATTTGAGCACGGGTTCTTGCATGCCAAGGATGTGCCAAGTGTTCTCGAAAGTTTTGCTTCATGGGGCAGAGGCCAAGTTGTGCACATGCGCTCGCTCGCACTGAATGTCTTTCCGCCCTTGACTGAAGAGTTAATGGAGAGTGATGAGTCGGATCTGTGCTGGATGCTTGGAGAGCCATGGGAAATGGCGTGTCGTGCTGCCAGCGCTCAGCTCTCCATTGTGGACCTCAAGTTTGAATCATTCCGCCGTGGGGCGGCGTGGGAGGATATCGATGCCATGGCCGCGTTTTCAGTGCTGTACTTCCTCCTCCCATGCCCGACGCGTTCACTTACTGCCAGGCTGGTCATGTGGTGCCCTAATTTTATGCAATGCCTGAGGACCGGGTCCAGCGACATGGATTGGGTATATTGGGATGTTGACGAGGACTTCTTTGAGTTCAATCCAGACCAGGTGCTTCTGGTCACAACCATTCCAGAGGGGTTGTCAGGCTCGGAACCCGTTTGGACGTTTCGAGCGTCTATGACACATGTTGATCTCTCGAAGTGCCACTTGACCACCAACGATCTGCAGTACATGGCGGAGTGGTGGCATGTGGGTCTTTTGCACCTCAATCTAGCGGGGAATCGGCTGTTGACCGTCATTTAGCCTCTTCGTGCGCGGTTGCGCACGCTCAATCTTCCGGACAATCTGCTGGGCATTGGTATGCATCCCGAAGTTTGGATCGAAGCGCTTCCGAAGTCGTTGCGCTTGCTCGATGTGACAAGATGCCGTCTATCAACGTGTGCCATGCAACTGCTGGATCAAGTGATGTTGAGCTCTGGCACGACAAAGACTGGTGCACCAAAGCTGGTCAGTCTGGCAGGAAGGCATTAACGGAGGCCTTTTGCAGTGGAGGGCCTCGTCGCGAAAGGAGGGTGGGCTCGTCGAAATGAGTTCTTATCAATTTGAAATTTTATGGAAATCGTTCGGTTTGATTGGAGTTGGGGAATGGTTGACTCCCGTCGCGGCTGCGCGCGCTCAATCTTGCCCACAACCCGCTCAGGCCAGATCCGAACCCCACGGTCTGGGTCAAGGCTCTTCCTCGTTCACTGCACATGCTCTACGTGATGAGGTGCAAGCTACCAGAGCATGTTGTCGCGTTCTTATCGAAGGTCGCTCTGCGCTAGGGAAAGATACGGACTGGCTCACCAAGGCTAGTCATCGTGGGTGAAAAGGTTTGAAGTGAGTGTTTCACGGTGGGAAGGCTTGTCCATCAATCAAGGAACCATGGAGAATCTGTCTATTTGTCGACTTGAGGTTGACGTGGTGATGTTGGGCTATTGAAGCATGCAATATCCACATTACCAGAAGACAAGAACGCGACTCCTGCGCTGCCACCATGTGCCCAAGCGCGGCGGAAGCTGAAGGGAACGAGCGAAGGAAAGAGCCAAACCAAGAAATGAAGCGAGGCGACACATCAGACGTCACAACTGCGACCGCATGTTCTATCCCGCGCCAGGCAATGCAAATGCGTCGTCATGCCGCGGTACCAGTGTCACAGGTTATTATGTCCTGCTCAATTGTTTTGGTGAAATGGTTTGCGCCGTCGCTCAAAGCAAATCGAAGAATGTGGCGACGTCACAAAACACGATGCCTTTGCTTCACATGTGGCATTGCCTCTAGCTGTACTCTCGCTTGATGCAGATGGCAAAAGATAAAGAACGCTCCATTTCAGGCTCTTACGCAAAGCGGTTCTGACGATCGCAACTTACAAGGTCAAAACTGGAGCGGACCATGTTCATGAAGCAGACATGAAACCACGCAAGAACGAAACGACTTTTGCAGTCGGTGCTGGACAAATCAGCTCGTACTGGCACGCGATCACGCTCACGTCTCACACACTTGCTCAAACCATGTGCAACAATGGTGCTCAAGCAGCCTGGCCTGCAGTTGCTCGTTGCCACCGCCCTGTCTGCTGGCGCAACGCGCGTCATTTTTCATTGTTGTTATGGGTTGTCGCGTTTATCCTGGTTCTTGCAATAAATATCGTTGGCCACGACTGTCGAGGTCAGCGGCCATGTACACCTCAACCACAACAAGTCACTTGAGTTGCGGTATTAATGACGGCTGCGACATTTACAGGGTCGGTGGTCGCTGGCACACGGGTCTATCGTGTGAAATGAAATGGGGGCATTATCATGCAATTGTTCGTGACCCATAGCGTCTGCCCATAATGCATCTGTGGCGCGTAAATCCAGGGGTGATTATAGGGAGCTGTAAAGCCAACCAGATTCTTCATTCATGGCATTGCGATGGACCGCCGTCATCCATAATGCGTTGCGCAGCGATCAAAGTGCTCACGCTGAGCCTGCGATCACGCAACTGCGGCTGATGTTTGCCAGGGTTGCTGGCCGTTACGAGTTGCAGCAGCAGCAGGCTAGCGATGCAAGTTTCCAGCGGCTCAACAAGCTAAACGCATGTCAACGGCCCACGTTGCCACTTCTCAGCGGCCCAAGTCGACCATACATGCCGGCCATACAGCTACAGTTGTTGTTGCTGCCGTTGCTATGGAGCCTCAGGTTGCAGTTGCCATTGCTGTGGTGCGTAGATTTTGAATTACGTGTTTGGCCACGTCATTGTCACTGGGTCAACTGGCTAAATGGGTTGGAGCGGTCCAAGGCCATCCGCTCTAACAAGACACTCTCGCTGTACAGCTTGAGAATACCTCCACGGCCCCGTTCTTCGACACCTGTGGCGACTCGAAACCGATCATACTTCAGTCCCACAAGCCAACAACTTGCCGCACTAAAATCGACCGCAAGCACCCTGTGGCGATCCAACAAGTCAGACCAAGTTGTTGCCCCTGTTCCTTGGCGAACCTGGCTCCCGACTATGTCCCGTGCAACGATTGAGCAACTTCCGCATGATGTTCTCGAACTAATTCGTGAGCGGATCCGCCTCAACGATGCTCACGCTGTGGTTCATTGCCTGCGCATTTGTTATAACAGGAGCCTGTTTGAGTTTGCGCTGGCCTCAGCTCATTTTTTTGCTCCAGCGGTGCTTGCTGCCATGCACTTCAATCCCAGCCGACACAGCCATTTTGCCTGGCCACGAGTCCATGATCAGCTGGCTTATATCGATATCAGGAGCTGTTTTGATGACGCTGGCGACTTTTATGTGCTGACCAAGGAAACAGACTGCAAACCCATGGTGGAGCTCATTTTGCCTGCTCAGGATCACAATCGCGTTCGCATTGCTCGTCCACCACTGTTTTCCACCACAAACAACCAGGTGGACCACGTTGCAGTCCAGTCGCAGTATTCGAACTATTGGTCACGTTTACCGATTTCTTGTGCGAAATTATGGCACTTCAAGGTTTTGGATGCGATGGCGTGGCCAACAGTTCCACCACTGTGGTAGTGACGTGGTCGCCCTTGGTTCACACGCAGTTTCCGGTTTCTGGGACTGTGATCCAAGTGTGATCCGCCTCGTCCCCTGTGGCTTCCGTTTCCACTGTTTCCTGTATTGCGCCTCGCGCAATCTTTCCTGGTTTTCTTTGTGCTTTGTGACCTTTTGCCGGTTTTGTGAGCTTTTGTGCTGTTTCTGTCGGTTTCTCTGTCCGCCTGTCTTAGTAAGCGGGTAAGGCAGACTGGGCCATAATAGCTGGTGCCCACACCAAGGGAGGCCCACAACGACGCGGACGCGATTGTGGCCCCTTTGGATGTGCGCGCGGTGCCTTTGCCCAGTCAGTCTGACCTCGCTCGCCTAGCAGGCGTCGGAATGCTGTGTAGGGACGAGAGTCATTTCAGGAGGCAGAAGGCTGTGACTCCAGCGCAAAGCACTCGACAGAACAAGTATATTTGCCACAGTCAAAGTCGAAGCAAACCCCCCATCCCCCAGGCCTGACTTGATCCCAGTCAGCGCCGCATCCACACCACTGTGCCGCTATCTTTGGCTTGAAGATCGCCAACACTCATTTTCCACCCTTACCAGTCCATGGCCAGCTTGCCTGCCCACAATTGAGTGCCTCAAGCTGACGAATTTCTCACTGGGCGTTGGGGACAACGTTCGATACCTCCCGCCGTATCTTCATTCGTTGACGTTCGTCATGGGCGACTTCGTTCGTGCACAGTGCCTTCCTTCACTGTACCGCAGCTTGCCCTGCACGCTGGCGGTGCTCAAGCTCACCATTGAATCAGAAGACGCGTGGAATTTTCACGACACTTGTGTGAGTGAGCTGGCTGGCTGCCTGGCGACCTTGCAAGCGTTGGTCGTTATTGAGCATGGATTCTTGCATGTCAAGGATGTGCCGCGCGTGCTCAAAAGTCTTGCGTCGCGTGGTAATGGCGATGTTGTATGCATGAACTCACTCTCGCTCAATGTCATTCCACCGAGTGAGGATGAAGTCGAGTGGAACATGGCCTGGACGCTCGGCGCGCATTGGGAAGAAGTATTCACGGCGGCGGATGCTTTGCTCGAAATTGAGCATCTCAGGTTTGAATCAGTCCGTCTTGAGGGGGCGTGGGAGGACATGGAGGTATTCATTGCATGTTCTGTGCTGTGCTTCCTTCCGATCCCAACACGCTCGCTCGATGCCCGACTTGTCCTGTGGTGTCCCGAATGCGTGCAGAAAATCATGAACTGGCTTGGTGCATCTTCGACGCTGACCGACCTGCGCATGTCCAGTCCGGGGCGAACGCTCGTTGGCGTTGGAGGTGATCCCCACGCGGAAGATTTGAACCCAGGGAGGGTGTATTTGGCGACCGATGTGACGGAAGGGTTTGCTTTCTTTGGGAATGACAATGAAATCGGCCTGATCTCGACGTGGATGTTCCCTACCGCGCTGACTTCGATCAACTTTTCGGGCTGCAGCTTGATGGATCAGGACCTGCAGTACATGGCGCGGAGCTGGCCGCGCGGCCTCAAGCACCTGAATCTTGCTTGTAACAATATCAAGACGGTTGCGCTTCCGCTTCCTTCTTCGCTGCGCACGCTGAATGTCGCAGAAAACCCGCTGGGTACAGATCCGAAGCCTATGGTATGGATCAGCGCTCTTCCGCGGTCATTGCGCTGGCTCAACGTAACGAATGGTGGGTTGTCAGCTCATGCCTTGGAAGCACTGTCACGGGTCGCGCTGCGGTCTGGGAAGACACAGTCTGACGCACCGATGCTGGTAGTTATGGTGGGGAGAATTGATGAGTGTACTTCGCGGTGGAGAGGCTTGTCCATCAACCAAGGAGCCATGAAGAACATGTTGTTTGTCTTTCTGGGGGGCTGTTGTGAGCAAGTATGTCCCAGACGCCGGCTGTTGTCCCGTTTCTCAAAGATTTTAGAGACGGCAATCATGACACGACGACATTCGACACGAATGCAACGCTTGAATTTACTGCGCTACATCGATGCGTTTCGTGCTCATCTCTGCGGAATGGTTGGCGATGCATGTTTCCAGCTGTTGTTGGGCCGACGTGATCACGCATCAACAACAAGTCTGTGACAGATCCCCTCGGCGCTTAAAGCTGACTTTTGCCGGCGACAGAATCGAATCGGTCTCGTGTATTGGGACAAGTACATTGGCGGCTATGACGATGGGTGGAACGAGGAGGACAGGATTGTCGTGATCTGGCTTATTTTGCCTGCTCAGGACCACGATCGTGCACGGTTGATCCTGCCACGCGAATTACTTGATTCTTGCCAGCACGGTTCTGTCGCTCGTAATGCCGAGCTTGCAGATATTCAGTCACGTTTCTCGAAGCACTGGTCTCGTGTACCAATCCCACAACAGCAAATGCGGCACTTCATGGTCAATCGTATCTTCCATCATGTCTTCACTCATTTTCGCTTTCCATGGACGACGGCGATTCAGCTTTGGCCTTGGAACCACTTTACCACAATTTGCCCCGCACACTGGTGACGCTAAAGCTCACATGTGACTCCGATTCAGCGATGCTCGTTCGTGAAGCTTGTTGGCTGCTACCCTGGCGACCATTTTGTGTTTGATCGAAGTTGAGCACGGTTTCTTGGGTGCCGAGGATGTGGCGCGTGTGCTGGAAGGCCTCGCGCCGCGTGGGGGTGGTCAAGTTGTGCATATGCACTCTCTCACGCTGCATTTCTTCCCTCCTGACACGAAAAACCTTGTGAAGAGCCCCGGATCAAACCTGCTCCGGACCCCAGGCGCGCCGTGGGAGGCCCTGTGCTGTGCGGCCAATGCTCTGCTTGCCAGTGAGCACCTCAACATCGAATCGGCCTGTCTTGAAACAGCGTGGGAGGACAAGGACTTCATGGCTGCATCTTCAGTGCTGCTATTTCTCCCAATTCCGACGCGATCGCTTGCTGCCAAGCTCATCCTGTGGCGCATATCCAGCGAGGCGAAGCATTACCGTGCGCGATTCGGATCCAACCCACACATGGAAGCCATTGTCAACCCGGGCTCCGTGTTTCTCGCGACAACCCTCTCGCAAGGGTTTCAGTTCTCTGAAGACGACGTCGAAGACGCTTCGTTGATCTCGACGTGGACGTTCAACGCGCATTGATTTCTCGACGTGCCGCTTGACTACCGATCCACTTTGGCAAAGTGGGAAGTCTTGGCCATTCTCAACGTCGTCCACCCCAGCGACGCCGCGACGTACGCGACGCCACGCCGTCGACTCGATCCTCCAGCCGCAAATCCAGACTTCAATGACTTGCCGCATTCAATCTTTGTGACTTCAGCCCCTGAGCATTCAAGACTGTCGCGACGATTCGCGCGCAATACGCAACGCAGCTCGATCCTGGCCACATCTCACGTTCAGTCTCCGTTGATTCCCTTGATAGAGGCCAATTCTGTTCAGATCTCGACCATGACCCGGGCGCCTATCGAGCAGCTTCCTCTTCCCGTTCTCGACATGTTAAGTCAGCACGTTTGCTGCAGTGATGCAGATACGAACCTTCGCGCCGCCCGTGCCAGCTTGTTTGAAATTACATTGGCATCTCCCTAATTGTTTTCTCCAGCGATACGCGCTGTCCTCCGCTTTCGTCTGAATGTCGACAATTCTTGGCCTCGAAATGGGACTGTTCGTGTGGAAGGCATGACCCTCACGCGGATGACTTTCGCGTACTGTGGAATGAAGTGAATGGGAGCAGCAAGATTTGGCCCAAGCTGCTTGCTCGGGATCACAGCCGCATGCGCATTAATCGGCCACCCCGGGCGGACCAGGCTCATGAGCAAGACCATGCAGTGGTCGCTGCACTGGCTGGTTCCCAATCGCAATTCTCGAGCAGGTGGTCATACTGGCAGATCTCCCCTGAGAAAATGAGCCTCTTTGATCTTGACGCAGCAACCGATCCAAAGATTCCACCACGTTTTCGCTATCTTCGCATTGCATGCGAGTCCTTTGACGAATGTGAAGGCTCATCATGGCCAACATGCCCGCCCACTCTCGAAAACCTCATGCTAACGTCGTATGCGCTGGATCCCGCGTATCTTGCTCAAAACTTCCCGCCACATCTTTACTCGTTGTCACTTGCCTTTGACGACCCGGACACAGCTACGACACTTGCAGCCTTGTACCGCAACCTGCCCAACACCTTGATGATTCTCCAGCTCAACCGCAATTTCCATGGCTCAATAATTTTTGAGGAAGAGTGTGTTGATGATCTTGCTGCGGGCCTCGCCGCCTTGCCGCGGTTGCACAATTGCCACGAGTCCTCGAGAGTCTTGCATCGCGCGGTCGTGGTCAAGTCGTACACATGCTCTCACTTATGTTCCGTCTGTTTCCTGGGGAACCGGTGGAGGATTTTGGTTCGGACCTGCCTTTGACGCTGGGCTCGTCATGGGAGGACTCAATTGGCTCAGCGAGTGCTCTGCTTGACGTTGAACACATTGGAATTCAGCCTGCGCGGCTCGAATTGGCGTGGAAGAACGATGATGCCGCGGCCCTGTTTTCAGTTGTCCTCTTTCTCCCAATGCCAATGCGCTCACTTGCCATCAAGCTCGTCTTGTGGAATCCTAGCTTTGTGCAGTGTCTCATGGACTGGATTAGCCTGTCTTCGACGCTCCCGGAGTTATGCTTGAGCCGCAAAAAGCGCATCATTCGTTTGAGGATCCCACGGCTGATCTGGACAGAGGCCAGGCTCGATTCTGAATCGGTGTATTTTGTCACCACTTTTAGGCAAGGGTTTGCAACTTTGGAGATGGCGGCGAAACCGCCCAGGTCTTGACGTGGACGTTCACCAACACGCTCATGACATTTGACTTGCCGGCGTGCAACTCGACCAACGATGATCTGCGGTGCATGGCGCCGCAGTGACCGCCTGGCCTCAAACACTTGAATCTTTCATGCAACAAGATCTCAACGGTCATGTTGCCGCTCCCGCTGGCACTGCACACGCTCAAAGAGGCCGAAAATCCACTGAAAAAGGGATTGGACCACAAAATGTGGATTGACTCACTTCCGCGGTCGTTTTGTACGCTAAATGTGACAAAGTTCGGGTTGCAGGTACGCTTCATGGAATTACTTCGGTAGGTGGCCCAAAGCTTTGGGATAACCCGGCTCAGCATGCTGAAGCTGGTCGTGACGGCCAAAAGCGATTGATGCTCTTTGTCTGGATGGGGCTCATTTTTGCCCATCTGGGATAAAGCGTTATACAGTACCAAAAAGCGTGCATCGTTTTTGATGTGCAGAAACAAAAGAAACAGTTTTCACGATATCCATCCCATTGACTCAAACTGCCCAGTTTATTGACGCCCAATCTTGCGACGCATGTCAACCTTGGCGTTCAGGCACGCCACGTCGTTGTCTTCAGCGTCATAGACCAGAGCGTGGATGTAGAACACAGACTAGATTCGCACCCACTTCCGCGTTAGCGCACTGTATCCAAGCGTCGGTCCACTGATGCAACGCCATGCGCAAACGTACCGGTGGGACTTCCTTGGGCAAATCTATTTCGACGCGAATCACTTGGTGGCCCGTGGGAATCGGGCACGGCAGGCCAGGGTGGAGCCACGCCTCATCGCAAAAGTCGTACGTTTTGCCGAGCAGCTTGATGATGCCGAGCTTGACCGTCATTTCGACATACGCGCCCTGATCAAGCGGCTTCAACAGGAAACCTTCGATTTCGACGACCGCGTTTTGCCCAGCCACGAGCGGGTCCGGAATAATGCGCGCCGACAACACTTGGAACAGGTCATGGTCTCCACCACACGACTCGATGGAATGCGCGTCAATGTAGTTGGCGGCGTGGCGGAGCGCGGCGTGCGGCTGCACAGTCGACTGCAGCGGTAGCTCGCTGTTGTGCGACAAGGTGCGGATCGAGGGCGCAGCAAGCGTCGGGGCGGACACAGCCACGAGCAACACGAGCGCGAGGAGCAGGGTCGGCAGAGCGTTGGTCATGGTGGGTTGTGAAATCTCAGTAAGTTGTTGGATCGGTCGTAGCTGAGGGAGAAGAAGAGAGAATGCGTCTTTCAGACCATGTGGCAGACGGGAGAAGAGGGCGCAGTATCTGCGGCCTGCGCATGCTTTTGGTGTGTTGGCGGTGATGCAGCAAGGCACGACTTGGCGTTGTCCACCAGAAACTCAAACAAAGGCCAAGGCCCCGACTATGACTGTTTCAACTGGTCTCTCTGGTCCTTCGTTCAGGGCCAATGAGCTATTTGGGGAACCGGGGAATGAACGGGAATGAACTGGAGGTCGTTGGTGAGCATTGTCCAGCGGCCCAGCATGGGCGAGCTGCCCTGAATGTTTACATCATTCGCGACTCGTGAGCATCATTCCACTTCAATCCCATTCCTTCAACACGTACCGCCGACCAGCTGCATCTCAATCCGCCACCACTCAATGCTTCCGCAAACTGCCACAACTTTGCGGCACATTGTACTGTCACCATCCCCACAAGAGATGCAGTCCAAGGCTCTTGTCTGCATGCTTGCTCTGAGCTCTTTTGTGCGTCGCCAAATATCTCCCTGCCGTCACATATTTGCTCTAGCACATGCACTTAAGGAGCAGATACACACACATGACGTGCTCGATTCAGTCAGTCGTGGTTCACTGCAATCGTGAGCCCTAGCAGGGACAACGTTCAAGCAGGGCACTGATATTTAGATTTGATTTTGGGTCCGCTTTAGTTGTTTGTTATGTATCACTTTTTTCGGCGTTCTTGGGCCAAACTTGCCAACATCAGAACTTGAGCAATGTGTGGCGCCACGCCGTGTCAAGACTTGGCGCCATGCCTTCACCTTGTATAGTTCGACCTCTGCCTCCACGGCGCTCAACACATCAACCCGAGTAACGACTTGCATCATTCGCTTTTCTGTACCGGGCAACATCTTGATCGTGCAAGTGTTGATTCTTGCTCAAGTTTGCAGCTACTCTGCCTTCGAAACTTGATATCGCCACATTAGTTTTCAACTCGCTTGTGCCTTCAACGTTTTCACCGTTTGCTTGCCATGACCTCAGCACGAGCGTCCATTGAGCGGATCCCATTCGATGTGGTTGAGCTTCTCTGCCATCATCTGCATGGCGAGGATGGGGCCGGGCGTGGTGGAGATCCTTTCGAATTTGCGCTTGCCTCTGCGATCTTCTTTGCGCCAGCTGTGCGCGCCGCCCACTGCTTTCGGCCGCGCCATGGTGCCCACTGGCCTGCAGTCTATGACCAAAATGATTAGAAGGCCGCCACCCTGGATCACCAGAACCTTTCACGTGAAGAGAGTTGTGTCGTTGGATCCTATTTTGTGACCTGGTGAGATGGTGGCCCTCCGACGGACGATTCGACTTGCTTTGCCGACGCGTGATAACAACCGCGCCCGCATGGCTCTGCCACAGCAATCCTACAGTTCTATCGACCATTCTTCCCGGCTTTCTTCGCGATTTGTCATTTCACGGTAAGGCCGGCAGGACACCAGCGGGACGCTCTTGCCATGGGCCGCGGGCTGTCATCATCGCAGAATGGCAATCTGACCAGTGGGCTAGAATCCGCTGCGATTTTCTCCACCGAATTATCCGCAGAAGAGATGTCGGCCGTCGCCACAATACCTTGCCAATCGAGACGAAACGGACGACAGCACGCGTCTCTCACGTCCCATACATTTTCCACGTGGCGTCATAGAGTTAGGGCGCTGTTTCCTGGCCCTTGCGATGCAAGTTGCGGACTTGCGAGGAAGAACCTCTGCTTGCGACGCCCCACGTCGGGCAAACCATCCATCCATCTTCGCTGGCGAACGCGTTGGGAACTATTTCCGGCAGCAGCTCTCTTTGTGCACGATTGCCAGACCCAGCACGGCCACGACTACCCGCATTGCAACCGCTTTACGCGCCAACATCCCGCCAACCAGTCGTTGTTCGACCAGCCAAGTACCAGCCATGACGAACCCGTTTGCGGGCTACCCGACCATTGCCATTTCGCCAGCCTACCCGACCGCACCGGCACCGCCCATGTCGACGGCGTTCCCGGCCCCGACAGCGCCTCCGCTTCCGCCGCGGAGCACGCGCCCCGCAAGTATGCACAGCGTCCTCGATGAAGACGAGCTCGCGCTGACGGCCGCACCTCGCCCGAGGTCAAACTCGACCGAACCACGCGACCGCAGTGCTGCAACTGCAGAGACGCGTACTGGTGGGGCAACGCTCGAGCCACCAGCCTACTCCATGTTCCCAAGCGCGGGCGAGACTCTTGTTGAATCGACGGTGCGCCCACCGCCCGTCATGCCTCCGCGCCCTGTGGTGGCTGCTCCCCCGTCGGGCGCATGGACGGCGCCTCAAGTCGCCGCATGGACGGCCCCCGTCCCGAACCTGACGCTCGACCGCGCCACGCAAACCATGCTGGACCGCGCGATCCCGTACTTGCGCGACCCAGAACGCGCGTTCCCGCCAGCGCTCGTTGCGGCTCCACCCGTGCTCTACGTGCAGCCTGTCTCGATGGCACCGATTCCGGGCACGACCATTCACTACGCTCCAGCGTCGGGCGGCGCGCACTACTTAACCGCATCGGCGGCGCGGTCGCGACTGTCGCTCACGATTCTGCCAGTCCTGCCCGGCGTCGACCCGGTGACGACGGGCGTTCCGGATCCGTCACCGGCGCTGACGCGCATGATTTCTTACCTGCACCCACGCACGCTCAACCCGCGCGTCGCCACGGGCGCGTACCGCACGTCTGCCGACAAGCTTGATTTCCTGGACGTGGCCATGGGCCCAGGTGTGGTTCCGTCGGCCGCAATGGGGTCGGCCAGCGCGTTACCGCCGCAGCCGTGGCCGCCGGGCGTCACGATCGTGCGGTGTCCGCGCGTGTGGGCCGCTTGGGCCATGAGCCGCGGCAAGGACCGTCGCACGGGCAAGACGCCGCGCCGGCACTATGTGGCGGTTGGGATTCCGGCCGCAGCGTACCGCGGGACCCCACCGCCCGGACCGCATGGTGGTGTGCTCGTGGCGTGGGTCGATGCACACGGCAAGATGGACTCTGTGCTGGCGAGCGCGCTGCTGCAGGCGCTGGTCTTCAGCATGGCGCTCCCGGGCTAAGGAACCTTTGTGGGTTGCTTGCTTGCGGTTGGCTGATTTTGAGTGGATGCTCTCCCCATTTGTTTTTGTGGAATAGAGGAACCCAGCGCAAAGCGGAAACTGGGCAACATTTTTGTTCATGTGTTTGCAGTCTCGTCAGGCGCCAAGACGGAAGAGACGGAAAGGTCTTACCACCTGCAGTGTCCGTTCGGTGTACCACGCGAACTGAGCTGCAAGAAACGATCAAGATCAGCCCGTTTGTGACTCGACTCTCCACTTGCCCATTTGATGGCAAAGACAGCAATAAATTTGGTCATTCTTCGCCAACTCGCTCTTATCCTCTGAGGTCATGGCCCTTGTTCTTGAAGAAGCGGCTAGAGTTAGCCGTATCGGCGCTGTTCATGTATACTTTGAGATATTGCTGCGTTCAACCCAGCAGAATCAGCGCCCTCCCTTTTCGGCCGGCATCTTGCTGGCCGTACATGGCGCGCGCGTCGTGGGTCGGGTCGCCGTCTTTTTACACGCCCCGCCGCCCGCAGTCCAGAACCTCCAGAACCTCCATTTCATGAAACAATGGCAGAAGTGTGAGTGGATTTTGCGCTCGTTGCGCACGGATCTACATATCCGTTTGTCAGCCGTTGCGGCCTCCCCTTGTCTCCTCCCCTGCCTCCGCCTCTCGCCTCGCCGCCATCCCCAACCACTCATCTCTTTGCACTGTCCCTGACATTTTGACAAAACAATTTGTCATGGCCACTCCATCTAGCGCACTGCTGCTTACGAGAACAAGATCGCTGGGGCCTTCGCTGGGAAACGATGTCGAGAGGCCGCGGATATACCCGACACGACGACGACAGCCAAATGAGGGACAAAGGCGTGCGCTTTCATCGTGCACGTGCTGTTCTCGCCGTGTGAGACGCGACTGGTACAAGAAGCGAGCTCATTCCTCGGTTGCCAATTTACAACAGCCAGCACCTGATCTGATCAAGTCCACTGGTTCCCGCTTTCGCCCAGCCTCACCATCCACCAAGTCAGGATGTCGACCTCCAACAACACCACCGCCGTCACGTCCAAGTCGGCCGAGCAGGCCGCGCCGCTCCACAGCGCCGCGTGCTGCAAGCGCGCGCCCGTTGTGCACTCGGATTACACGCCCAAGGGCGCTGTCGAGACCGTCACGCTCGAGTCGGTGGAGGGCAAGTCCATGGAAGTCTACTCGACGGGCCCTGCCAACGTGACGCGCGCCATCATCTTTATTTACGACATTTTCGGGTTCCATCCGGCCACGTTCCAGGTCGCTGATCTGCTGAGCGAGCAGCTCAAGGCGCGCGTGGTGATGCCTGGTATGAATCTCGCCTCGTATTTTCGCCTTCATCATTGATGAAGTGCCTACCGATTCGGCTGATCAACTGACACGTACTCTCCCTTCCCCCGCCTTCAGACCTGCTGCTCGGCCACGCGTTTGACGCCGCGACGTGGACGCCGCAGGAGCAGGCCAAGCTTGGCGCGTGGCTGCAGAACCATGGCGGGTGGCATGTTGTCTCGCCGCTGCTCGTGGGCGTCTTCGACTGGCTCGCCCTAACGTACCCAGCCACGCGTGACCACACGGGCATGGTCGGTCTCTGCTGGGGCGGCAAGGTCACGCTTATTTCGCTCATGGCGTTTGCCGACCATCTGCGCGCTGGCGCGACTCCCCACCCGTCGGCGTCCGAGGTGAACGACGCCATTAACGCCAAGCGGCCCGTGCTTGTGCTCCCGTCCGCGGACGAGGGCGAGATGGCCGATATGGCAGCGGTCCTGGCCGAAAAGAAGGACGGGTCGCGCGTCGTGCCGTTCCCGGACATGCACCACGGGTTCTGCGGCGCGCGCGCTGACTTCCGGGACGAGAAAAACCGCCAGCGCACGGCCGAGGCGGTGCAGCTCATGGCCGAGTTCTTTGAGCAGGTGCTGTGAAATGGAGCTTGATTATGTAGTTGGTTGGTATTGCCGTCGAGTTTGTTCTGAGTTGTTGTGATATTCAACCTGCGATGGTTGCAAGAAGAACACAAGTTCTCCGCTTCGCATCAACGTTGAAAGAACTCCTGTTCATGTCGCTTCCTTCTCCACCAGATAGGCGGGACGCAACGACGATATATTCACTTCATGTGAGTGAGCAATCCGAAAAGGGGAGCTGCCGCTCGTCAATTTTTCCACGCCCACCCGGTATATTTACCATTCATTTATCACCACCACAAATTCCAACTTTCGGTTGCTCAACTTCAAATGCCAAGAGCAAGGCCCAAACCGTAACCGACCGTCATGACCAGCCCATACACACCCATCGACGCCGGCACGCCAACGATCAAAAAATCGCGCGCCGCGAGCCACGTCTTGCCGTCGCGGTCCTCTTGCGCGCTCGCGTTCATGTTCGGGAACCCCGACACGGGCAGGCCGCCCGCACCGCAGTCGATAAGCACGACGATAAGGACCATCAGCCGCGGGTGGCCGCCGGCCAAGCTCATCCCAACCTGGGCGACAACGGGCAAAAGAATGAGAGCAGCAACGGTGTGCGAAATGAAGGTGCCGATGACGAGCATCAGAGCCCCGAATACGGCGAGTACGGTCCACGGTCCCAGTCCGTGCGTGGCCTCGGAAATGCCCGTTGCGACCGTGGCCAGCAAACCGGACGACGTGACGGCTTGTCCGAGCGCAATCCCGCCCATGGCGAGCATGATGACCGTCCCTACATAAGCCGGAGCGAAATAGAAGAACCGTCAGCGTGGTCACGAGAGACAAGGGGCTGGCGCATGCGCTCGAGAATGATCCGTACACTGGAATGCGTTGAAGTCGTCCTTGTTGAGCAGGCCCGTGCCGAAAAACACGACGAGCGGAAGGATCGCGATCAGGCCCATGTCGCCCACGACCGACTCGATCGTCGACTCGACACACCAGAGGACAATCGTGACGAGCGTGACCGCGATAATGAACCATTGCTTGGCAACCATGGACCCGCCCACGCGCTTGAGGGGCTCAACCGTCGGCGTCGACTTGTGCGGCTTAAATACAAGCAGCAGTAGGCCCCACGCCAGCACGTCGGCGATGAGCGCGACCGGAATCGAAATGGCAAACCACTCGCCCCATGACACGGCAGGAGACATGGTTTGAACGGCAATCACGTTCTGCGGCGACGCAATGGGCGAGATCATGCCGCCATTCTGTCCACGCGCGAAAACACCGGTGAGCCGCGGGATCACGAGATTACTGGATGGAGAACGTTCGTAACGTACGTTGGACGCAAGTGCAATACCGAGAATCAATGCCTTGCCAAACGGGTCGCCCGAGGGCAGCGCCATGAGGATGGGCTATCGTCGTTTCGGTTGAGTATAAGGAAACGAGTAGGTAACGGTGAACGATGACAAACGCCATCCGAAGCAAACCCGTGCGCACCTGGACAATCGAAAAGCAAAGAACTGGAGCGGCCACGTTCGAGATCCACATGGACGCAAATGTCGCGACGAGCATATTCGCGAGCAGCACCCACACCGACTTGGTCCCAGCGCGCGCAAGCAGAGAAACGGCAAGTCGCCGGGCGATACCATGTTTGGCGAGCGCAGCGGCAATCGAGAACCCGCCAAGCAAGAGCATGATCGTCGGCGAGAACATGGATGCAAAAATGGCCCTGGTCGCGGCATGGGCCGAGAGCCGCACGCCCGTCTCGGAATCACGCAGCACACGCAAGAGCACTACGAGCAGTGGCACCACCAGCGCCGTCACGTAGAGCGGCAAAGCTTCGGTCGCCCAGAGCCACGACGCGGCAACCAAGATCGCAAAGCAGCCCTGCTCCTCGGGGGATCGAAATACTCGGACCTGCGTGAGAACGGCAAGAAGGATGACGCCGAGGACAAATAACGACGTCTTGCGGCCGGGCTGCGGAACGCGGATCCCACACAACTTGATCGTCGGTACTGGAACAGCCTGATGCTTGAGCAGGTTCACAGGGTCGAGCGAAATCGAGAGCCGTTTTGCAGCAACGGACTCTGGAGCGTTTTCAATCGATGCGATTTCGACATCGCGGTCGATGTCTTTGGCCGAAGTAGGGTCACCCATCGTCGTGGCAGCGCGAGATACGAGGCGCGAGCGGCGGTGCCTTGTTGGATCGCAGCAGGTGCGAGAAGCGAAGCGAGGTTGATCGGCTGCGGAGCTTGCACAAAACGTTCCAGTCGGTTCACAGTGCAGAACAGGAGCGTGAGCGAACACCACCGCGCTCACCACGTATGCACCTCATGGATCTGACATCGGCCAAACCTTTCCACCGCACATATCTCCCTCGGTGTTCTTCGATGCTCCTGAATGTATCATGTGAGGGACGTGGTGTTGCTGAGCGGCATCGGCCCGCAGGTACTTCAATCATGGGCGCAGCTCACATCCATGTCTAGCGCACGTGCGCGCATCGGCACGCGCAAGACGCCCAAAGACAATTGAGTAGTGGGCCAATCGTTGCAATTGATAGATAGTATCAATGAGGCTCGTGGTTCTTGGCGGGGTTTTCCTCTGGCGTGGGGAGGCTTGGACAGGGCCAACCAACCACGGAGGAGACGGATTCAAGAACAGTGGTTTTGGCTTGAAACAACATAGGGCGTGAAACCATTCGGCGTGCCGCGCGCTGCGCACATTGTTCGAAGACAAAATCAAAACCCACGTACTTGGTGCCAGGGTCAACGATTTCATTCAAGTCGATAAATCTGGCGCGAACGGTCGAGAGCACCTAATCTTTGGTGTAACTCTGGCCCTAGACATTTGTCGGTGCGCTCGCTGAACTCGACCTTGACACCACATAGATTGAGTGCAGCCGCCAGATATCTCCTCACGAGAGAAATGAATGCAAAAAAAATTTGCTCCGAAGAGCTTCCTCAGAAGACGAAGTGTGTCATCCTTGTGCAGGGACCATGCTAATCTTCTCTGTATCGTTCCAATTTTGAATGTGTCCCGAAGGACACCTAATCGCGTGCAAGTTACGTATATAAAGACGGCGGAAAGCTTTTACGTTTTGGTTGCGGGTTTGCAGCCGACTTTGATTTTTTTGGCATGGCTCGGCTCGGTCAGCAGTTAGTTGGCATGTTCACATCGTTTCCCATCCCTAAATCCACTTCTGAAGCGGCCTGCTCAGCCCAACATCACATTTTGCGCTTCTGCTGCTCCTGACCCATTTCATGCCCTTCTGGTCTCCTGGTCGAAAAGGAAATGGCAATGTCACATTTTCTATGAACAATGAGGGCGACATGACGGCCCTCCACTCAAAACACGCCTGCCAAACGTGTGCGTGGCCTGCAATCCTGGGCAATACAAAAACATCAAGCAGCACATAACATGCCTCCAACTACAATCCAAGGGCCAAACACAGGCCATATCCGACCGACAAGACAATCCCGTAAACGCAAATCGACGCGGGCACGCCGACCTTCAAGAAATCAATGGCCGCGAGCCACCTCTTGCCTTCGCGGTCCTCTTGCGCAACCGCGTTCATGTTGGGGAACCCCGACACGGGCAACCCACCCGCGCCCGACCCAATCAAAACTGTGGCCATGACGAGCAATCGCGGGTGGCCGCCAGCCATGGCGAGCCCGACTTGGTTCACGACCGGCAGCAAAATGAGGGCCGCGACGGTGTGCGAGATGAACGTTGCAATCACGAGCATCAACCCGCCAAACGCCGCGAGCACCGACCATTGGGGTAGCCCCTCGACGGCCGA
Source organism: Allomyces macrogynus ATCC 38327 (assembly GCA_000151295.1). Taxonomy (NCBI): domain Eukaryota; kingdom Fungi; phylum Blastocladiomycota; class Blastocladiomycetes; order Blastocladiales; family Blastocladiaceae; genus Allomyces; species Allomyces macrogynus. The sequence goes on from GG745328.1 coordinate 555,827, forward strand.
CGAAATCCCTGTCGCGACCGTTGCGAGCAGACCCGACAAATTGACGGCTTGCCCGAGTGCGATCCCGCCCATGGCGAGCATGATCACGGTCCACTGGAAAGCTTGGAAATCGTCCTTGTTGAGCAGGCCTGTGCCAAAGAAAACGAGCAACGGGAACATGGCAATCACACCCATATCGCCAATCACGGCCTCAATCGTCGACTCGATGCACCAGAGCACGATCGTCGTGCCCGTGACCGCGACAATGAACCATTGCTTGGCGTTGAGCGAGCCCGCAACGGGCTGGAGCGGCTCGACGGTCGGCGTCGACTTGTGCGGCTGGAAGACGAGCAGCAGCAGACCCCATGCAACGAGGTCGCCCAGGAGCGCGACGGGCAGCGCGACAGCGAACCAGTCGCCCCAGGATGCCGCCGGCGACATGGTTTGGATCGCAATCACGTTTTGCGGCGACGAAATGGGTGAGGCCATACCGCCAATCTACGTCGGTGGAGAAGCATCGTGGATCGTCAGATTCGTCGCTCCATTTCTCATTGCGACGTGTTGCAAGAACCACGTACGTTCGACGCGATCGCGATACCGAGAATCAAAGACTTGCCAAACGGATCGCCAGACGGCAAGGTCATCAAGATGGACTGTTAGAAATAACGGAAGGTGCGCGCATGCGTGGCAGTCAGCAACAGGCCGGTCGCGAAAACGTGTTTTGGATCCCGCGCGTCCGGCCGCCGCCACTTTCGCCGAGATCAAGCTCTTCGGCGGATAAAGGCCGCAGATACGATCTGGGTCGCTGGTTTTGCCGCAAGGCCATGGTTCTTGCTTCGGCAGAGCTTCCAGAACAATACAAGATTGCAACGTACGTGAACAATCGAAAAACAAAGGACCGGCGCGGCCACGTTCGAGATCCACATCGACGCAAACGTCGCAACGAGCATATTCGCGAGCAATACCCAAACGGTGCGTGTGCCGGCGCGTGCGAGCAGCGACACGGCGAGCCTTCGTGCGATCCCGTGCTTGGACAGTGCCGATGCAATGGCGAACCCGCCGAGCAAGAGCATGATCGTCGGCGAAAACATGGTCCCGAAAATGGCCTTGGTCGCGGCATGCGCATCGAGCCGTGTGCCTTTGCCGTCGCGCAGAACGCGTAGCAAGACGACGAGGAGCGGGACGGCCAGCGCGGTCACGATGAGCGGCAATGCCTCGGTCGCCCACAGCCACGATGCGACGACAAGAATCGCAAAGCATCCTTGCTGTTCGACGGTCGCAAACAGGTGGATTTGGGTCAGGACGACCAGGAGAGTCACGCCGATTAAGAAATTGAGCGTCTTGAGTCCTGGTCGCGGGATGCGGATGCCGGCGATGCAGATCGTAGGGCCATGGTAGGCTGCTGGCTCTGGCCGCTTCGTCGACACGATGGACTGGCGCTTCTCGGATGGAACGCCCGTGCCGCACTCGAGATCAACAAATCCTGGTGCCGGGTGGACGGCGGCCGATCGGCTTAAAGATGACAGCGGGCGCATGCTTGCAGCGGTTGGGAAACGAGGATAGGATCAGGACGAGCGAGCGAAACGTGGAGAGCGACGGAGAGCCAGTAGAAACTCGAGAGAGATCAGAAAACGTTTTCGGGTCGCCGGGCGAGCTGCAGACATACGATGGTGGCGGTGATGATGGAGCAGGTCGGTTGTCGCGTGGGTGCGCTTGAGCGCGTGCGCGTCGGCAATGATCCGTCTGGCGAAAACATTATTGTTGGGGACGCCGTTTCGGCCACAATCCTGTCACGCGGGCCCGCGGCTTCATATTTGCTCTCTCCACCAGCTGAGGACGCGCCAGACGCGCGCGCGGCGATGCGCGACGTGCTGCGCGCATCCGTGACCAGCTGGGGTTGGTGGTGCGAAAGACGGACCCTGGGCACGAATTCGAAACATGTCCAGCCGTATGGACTTGAAGTGCAACGCGTATCAAGCACGAACACGGCGAGTTTGGGTTCTCGCGAGAACCGCGAGGTGTCATCGACTGGGCGATCAGGAATAGAATTGGTGCATGATTGCCATGGCCAGTGTGGTCGGTCCTCCATCGGACATGCGCAGCGCGCTCTGCTTGTATTTTCCCTTCGGTTCATTTCTTTCGCGCGCGGCCACCGGTTGGCCACATTGCCCTTGGCCTGAAGCAAGACCACCAAGGAGACTACCCATCCGCGGCTGAGGTTCACGTCTCGTTCCCTCCTGCCCATCTTTGGCATTGATCGCGCCTAAGGATTGACGGTTCGACGACATGCCGCGATTGCTGTTTGTGATCAGCGAGGATGTGCCTCGCTCTGGTTCCATGTCGCAGCATCCGCGCGAGGAACGGCAAGGAAGGGCAAGGAATAGCTGGAACATGGTCTTTTCGAGAACCGGTCCATGCGAGCAGGAGGGAACCGAGCCGATCTTGACCATCGTGCCGAGGGTCGAGTGAGGCGGCGGCGCCATCTTTCGCTCCAAGGTGGAGTGCGCATGTAGCGACAGGATGCAAGAGCGAGGGCGAGAAGGGGGACGGCGGCAGTGTGGCGGAAATGATGTTGGCAGGGGGGACTGTGCTTTTGGATTTACTTTGATCACAGTTCGTCGCGGTCACGGGACAAACGTAAGCTTGATCATGACCAACAAATCACAATTTCTGCCTTGCTTGACGACACCAAATTCCTCGACATTTGAACCAACCACAACGGCATCAAGTCCCCGCAGTGCAAATGGAAGCGGTTCTGCAGTCGCTCAGCGACAACCCCTACTTTTCGGCCGGGTTCGGCCTGTTTGGCCTGGGCACTGTCGCGGCCATCGCGCGCAAGTCGACAATTCATGGCGCGGCCCTGTTGCGCCGACGCCTGCTCGTCACTCTCGAGATCCCATCCAAAGACAAGTCGTATGCGTGGGCGCTGCACTGGCTCACGACCGTCGAACAGTCAATGACCGTGTCCGAGGAGGCGACCAAGGCGTCGTGGTTGACCAAGTGGCGCCCGCGGTCGCACCAATTGTCGGTGGAAACTTCGTTCCGGCAGCACGACAATGGCGCGGCCACGACGCAGTTCACGATGGTGCCGGGTATCGGGAGCCATTGGATCAAGTACCAGGGCGCATGGATGATGGTAGGTGTCGTGTTGTTGCGCGACGCCGTGCTGAACGGTGTTCGCTTGGTTGTCCACCCGCTGACCACGGCGTGATCGCTTTAGATCAACCGCAAGCGCGATACCAAGATGATCGACCTGCAAAACGCTGCGCCGTGGGAGACCGTGACCATTACAACGCTACGCCGCGATGCGCACCTGTTCCCGGCGTTTCTCAAGGACGCCAAGGAGCACGCGCTCTCGGCGCAGGCCGGCAAGACGGTCATCTACACGTCGTACGGCCCCGAATGGCGGCCATTTGGCCAGCCGAGGAAAAAGCGGCCCATTTCCAGTGTTGTGCTCGACGATGGTATCAGTGACCGCATCTTGCAGGACGTGCGCCGGTTCCTCGACAACTGGAAGTGGTACAACGAGCGAGGTGCGTTTGAATTCATGAAGCCGGTGGTTTGCCTTGGATATCGACACTTACCAACCGTACGTGCTGGTTTAGGAATTCCGTACCGCCGCGGCTACCTTCTTTACGGCTCGCCCGGCAGCGGTAAGTCGTCGTTCATCCAGGCGCTTGCCGGTGAGCTCGAGTACAACATTTGCATCCTCAACTTGAGCGAGCGCGGCCTGACCGACGACCGGTACGTTTCCACCACACCCATTTCTTCATTTCTTCAGCAGCACGGGACCTGAAAACTCTTCTTCACCCTATTGCGCAGTCTCAACCATCTCATGACCGTCATGCCTAATCGAAGCATCCTGCTCCTCGAGGACGCCGACGCCGCTTTCAACAAGCGGTCGCAAACCAACGACCAGGGCTACGTCTCGGGCGTGACTTTTTCGGGCCTGCTTAACGCCCTCGACGGCGTCGCCGCTGCCGAGGAGCGGCTCATTTTCATGACCACCAACCACATTGATCGACTCGATCCGGCTCTGATCCGGCCTGGCCGCGTCGACGTGAAGGTGCTCGTCGACTGGCCGTCGGACGCGCAGGTGCGCCGGTTGTTTGCCAAGTTCTACGACGACGAGTCCAAGGCCGATCGGTTCGTGGATGCGTTGCAAAAGGAGGGTGGAGTCGAGGGATGGCGCCCGAGTATGGCTGCGCTCCAGGGGCATTTCATTTACTTCCGCGATGACCCGGAGGAGTCGATCAAGCAGGTGCATATGCTGCGCCGCGATTCGTACTCGGCATGAGGCCGGTCGCCGTTTGAGTTTTGGATGTGTTAGACCGTGTCGTGTAGGATATTTTAGCCCCGTATTTTCATCTCGTAGATTGGTCTTGTACAACAAAACCAGTCAGTTTGTTATTGTGCAAAAAGTGCCTGTTCAGTCTTCCACAAATCGGTCAGTGGCCGTAAAACGGCGAGTAAGTGCCTTGAGCACGACGGCGAGAGACCTGGAGGATTGAAACGCATGAGCCGATTGGTCGACGTGGAAAGGAGAGAATGGTGACCACGTACGTATTGGATCCGTGGCCGGCACGCAGAGAGAATGTGGTCGTCGATCTCGTGCGATGGCGCGAGGTAGTGCGGCTGCGGCTCGTCCAGCGCGGGCGGAACCTCCATGAACAATCCGACATCCTCAGTCAACCCGTCCGTACAAAGACAATCGAAACTTCGCGCTGCGTACCCAACGCGGCTGCTCGCCTGGCTCAAGCCCCTGCGGCTGCGACACGGTCCCCTTATCCGACAGCACGCGCGCCGTCAACTCCTCCTGCTCCTTTTCGAGCTGCTTGCGCTCCTTCTGAATCGCCGTCCACTCCCTCGCCAACCTCTCGCGCTCCTTCTCCAACTGCTCCTGAACACTCGCGTGCGTCGCCTTGACCTGCATCACCTCCACATTCAACAACTGCACGCGCTGCCGCTCGTGCGCGGCACGCTCATAATGCGCTCGTCCCTCATCCACCATCGCCTGCACCTCCGCGCGGTGCTGGACCAGAGCGTCCGTCTCGACTTTCACCCTCGTCCGCTCCAACTCGACGCGCTGCCGCTCCGCCGCGACCCGCAACTCGTCCCGCACCACCTGTTCCGCACGCCTTGCCAAGTCGCGCCGTTCCGTGGCCACATACTGCGCGACCTCATTCGCCAGGCGCTCGTCCTCGGCGCGTTTCGCCGCGGCCGCCGCCTGCATCGCCTCGACCTCCTGCGCCCACTTTTCCACCCGCGCGCGCTCGTTGGCCACGGCGCGCCGGTCCGCGTCCACGGCGCGAGATTGCTCGACGCGCGCGGCCTCGAGTTTCTCCCGCATCGCATCGACTTCCGCACGGGCCACCTCGGCCGCGGCCATCGACGCACGCCTCGCCACCTCGACTGCCGCCTGGTCGTCCCGCACCCGCACTTTCTCCGCGTCCAGGAACGCGCGCATCTCAGCTTCGTGTTTCGCCATATCCCGCGCGGAAGTCGCCAACTGGTCCGTCGCGCGCTGTAATCCCTCGCGTTCAGTGGCCAATGCGGCCAATTCCGCCTGCAGTTGCTCTTGTAATTGCGCAACGAGCGCCTCTCGCGCGGCGAGCGCGGATTCGCGGTCGTCGAGCGACGCGACTTGTGCGGACTGCACGGCGCGGACGGCGGCCTCGTTCTTGGCGACAGTCGCGACGAGGGTCTGTAACTGGGCGGCCGAGGTGGCGACGGTGTCGGACGCGGCGTAGCTGGATTTGAGTGCGTCGATGGCTGCGGCGTGCGCGGCGTCGCGAGCGGCGAGGTCGGCGGTGTGGGTCGCGGTGAGCTGGGCGAGGTCGGCGGCGTGGGTGGCGCGGAGTTGGTCGAGTTCGGTGGTGTGGGTTTGAGTGAGGGTCGCGAGCTCAGCGGTGTACGAGGTGCGGGCGTCGGCGAGTTGCGTTTCGAGGGTGGTGAGTTGGGTTGTCAGGTCGGTGTTGGTAGAGCGTAAGGTGGCGAGTTCGAGTTCGACTGCGCGGATTCGGGCGAGGTCGGCGTCGGTGCTGCGGGCCGGTTGGGGAGGAGCGGGTGCTGGGAGTGCGGCAGGGGCCGGTGCGGGTGGTGCGAGTGCGACGGGTGCTGGAGGGAAAGCTGTTGAGCTGAGAAAAGCGACACGAGATCGAGAAAGGAATATGACGAACCAGGCGCGGCGACAGCAGCGGGCGCTGGCGGTGGGTCGTTGCGCCGACCCTGCCCTGAACCACCTCGCGGCAAAAACGCGAGTGGATCAAGCGCTTGCTGCTGCTGCTGCTGCTCTCCCGGTGCTGGAGCCTCGACCGCGGGAACAGGAGCTGCTGGTTGCGGCGACGGCAGCTGCGTCGTCGGTACCGGGCCTGGCACCATGGCGGCCCCGCCCGCTCGCCTCGCGGCACGGCCCTGCAACAGCCCCATGAGCGGGTCTTGCGCGCCGACGTCCGCACCACCCAGGTCTATACCCGACGGTTGTTGCGGCACGGGCGGAGCAGGTGGTTGTGCGAGTTTCGGTTTGGGGCCAAACAACGCCGCCAACGGATCTGTCGCGGCTGCCGGTGCGCCGGTACCGATTCCCAGCCCAACAGGGGCCACGGCAGCAGCCGGCAGCGCGTCGCTCGTCCCCGACATGATCCGCCTTCGCCGGGGCCGCGACCCGGCTTCCTGCAAGAAATCAGGCAACGACACGTCGTCCTCGCCACCGCCCATGGTCGTTACCGACTTGGAGGGTGACGACGGGCGAGCTGCGCCACCACCCGCGGGCGGAGGTGCAGATACCGGCGCGGGTCCCGCAGCAGCAACAGCAGCTGGAGCCGGCGGATCAAGCAGATTTCGTCGTGGCGCGACGGGCGACCCGCCACCGCCGCCGAGCAAGTTCAAAATATCGTCGTGATCGTCGGAACTGGTAGACGGGCCGGAGGTCGTGGTCATCGACAGGATCGACGACCGGCGCGACCCGCGCGTGCCGGCGGCATTGGCAGCGGGGCCGCCGAGTGCGCCGAGACCGTCGGCATCGGCAAAGAGCGAGCGGACGGGTGCGGGTGCGGGGGCATCGGTGCCGCCGAAAAGCGAGAGGCCAGGAGCAGGTGCGGGCGTCGGATCGCCAAACAGCGAGAGAGCCGGTTTCCCGGGCACATGAGATGCAGCGGGGGCGCCGAACGTTGGGAAGCCGGTGGTGTCGTTGCCAGCGCTGGTACTGCCAAAGAGCGAGAGACCAGAGGTTGGAGCAGGTGGAGAAGGGGCGGGAGCAGGTACAGAAGCGCTAACGGGTGCTGCCGAGAGCGAGGCAGCCGAGGTGGTGGTTGGCTTGGCTGACGATGCGGCAAGGTCAGTGCCCGAGTTGAGGATAGCGTCAATGTCTTCGTCCCACGAGTTGTCGTCGTCCATGTCGTTCGTAAATGAATGGCCGAGGGTAATGCGAGATGATACAGGCGCATCCAAGTCGTGCAGCTCGAGAAACGGCGTGGTGGTGATCGCGGACGCGGGGCAGATGTGCACGCCAACGAAGACGACCACGGCGACGCGACGGCCTTGGCCGCGGGCTACCCCACACGTGAAGACGCATGACGGCGAAAACACGACGCACCCCAGCGCGCCCCTCGCGCGGGCTTCCCTTGTCGTTCTCCCCCGTCGAGAGGGCCCACTGCTGCTGTGGAGGTCGGCGGGAACCCCATCTTGCACGGCACGCCAAGGCAGGCGCCGCTGCAGGCTGCTGCGGCGGCAAGTCTTCAACCGCTTGTCAAAGCCGGCCTGAACGCATACTCGGCAAATTAATCGTGATCCGTCGCGCCATCAACTTCACTGCCAACTACGAGCACACACGGCGCCCTCCACGACTTGCCGCAACCATCCGACCACCGCCCATGGACGACGACGCCGACCACTACGACCAGCTCATGTACGGCGGCGTCGGGTCCGCCGACGACATGGACACCGACCCGGCCGCCGCCACTGCCGCGCCCGACGCCGACGATCGGTGCGTCCTTGCCACCCGCTCGCTCTTCGCGTCGATGTCGCTGATCCCGCTGGTTGTGCGCGCAATTGCAGTGACATCGACTCGGAAACGGAGGAAGCCGCACTCGCGCGGCTGCACTATGTGCCCGTCAAGTCGTTCCGACTTGCCGACCAGCCGCCCGGCCGGAGACCGTCGCGCACGTCCAACACCAGCGAAAACGGCAGCGTGCGCCGGTCGCGCCGCAGCGCCCCCGCGGCGCTCACCGACGCGGACGACGACCGGCAGGCGAAACGCCGGCGATTGACCGCGCCCAGTAGCCCGATGCCGCCGCCAGTACCACCACGCGGGTCGCGTTCGCCGACGATGTTGGAGAATGGGCGGCCCATGAATATCGCCCTCAAGGACGCGTTGGGCGATAACGATGCCGACGAGGACGCCGACGACGAGTCGCGGTACACGGGTACGCGACGCAGTGCCGCGCGCGGGACCGTGACGGACGTGATTGTGCTCAATTCCGACTCGGCCAGCAGCTGCAGCAGCAGCTGCAGCAGCGACGAGAGCGATCGCGACGGCGACGAGGACGAGCAGGAGACGAGGCGGCAGTCGCGGCCGTCGGCGCGCCGCGAACCTGTCGAGCACGACGAGGACGTACCAGACTCGGAGCCCGAAGAAGTGGAGGAAGAGGAAGAGGAAGACGGGATGATCGTTCTCGACGGCAGTGACGTCGAGTCCGACAATGACGAAAACGAGATTTCCGAGACCATATCCTCATCGGGGTCATCCTCGTCGTCCGGCTCTGGGTCGTCGTCGGGCTACGAGTCCGAGTCGGAGCCCGGGTCCGAGTTTGTCTACCACGAGATCGACGCGGGCGAGGACGCGGTCGATGACGGCGACCATCTCGCGACGGAGAATTTTGATCACTTGGACGATAAGAAGTACTCGGTACGCTGAAGGTCGCATTTCCGGATGGCTCGGTCTGTGCGTCGACTCACGTTGGTTGTTGGATAGAGCAAGAGCCGGTACTGGCTCAAGTCGGGCGAATCCATCTTCGACCGCCCAGCACGGCCCGGTCGCTATGACCGACGCAATCCCGTCGAGCTGCCGTGCTTGCGCTGCCACCGGTTTCACAAGACCAAGTGCCCGGTGATACGCGTGCGTTTCTGCTCTTCGTGCGTCTTGGACGTGTTGCTTTTCGCTGACTTTACGTCGCTGCTTGATCAGTGCTCCTCGTGCTTCAAGGTCGACGACCACATCACGGAGCAGTGCCCGATGATGAACAGCATGCACGTGTGCAACAAGTGCCGTTTACCCGCGCACGGTCCCGGCGAAGTGCGTGTGCTTGCACGACTTCCTTGCGTTCTTGCAAAGACTCACTGCCATTTTTTGCCGGATCCAGGTCTGCCCCGTCAAGAGAAAAGAGTCGGTGTGCGACAAGTGCCCGCAACTGCCGCCGCACGAAGCGCAGTTTTGCCCAAGGATATGGCGCGTCTACATTCGCCCGGACACGCTCAGCAAAGTACGCCTCCCTCCCCCTTCTCCACCCGTCCATTTTTTTCAAACGACGCCTGACCTCGCTCATTTCCTCGTCTAGCCTCGCAAGCTGCAAAGCAAGGACTGCTCGGCGTGCGGCAATACGCACTTTTTCGAAGAATGCGGCGCGACACGCACCTGGCCCAACCTCCCGCTACAATCGCCGTGGTCCGAAATGCCGCTGCTCGCGCGCCAAGCGACCGTGATCGACCGCGCCGCATTACCGGCGACGCGCACGCTCGAACCCATCACGTTCGCGTCCGACGCAGATGAGACCGAGCACCGCCCAAAATCGCGGGCGCACGCGTCGCACCAGTCTCACCAGTCTCACCAGTCTCACCAGTCTCACCACCAGTCGCACCGGTCGCACCAGTCGCACGGCAGCAACGGCAGCTACCGCGGCGGGCGTTTCAGCTCGCACAACCAGTCGCCGCGGCCATCGACCCCGTCGAACCCGCAGCTCCCACCCCCACCGACGCACCGCCGTCCACCGCCGTCCAACTTCCCACGCAGCGGTACGCCGCCGGCGCGGCATAGCGGGCGCGGGCGCGGTGGGTACGCACCGCGCGGCGGAATTATGGTCGGTGGACCGCCGCGCAGGCACTCGTCCCCGGCGCCGCCGCCGTCAGCTGGTCGGGGAGGGTTTGGAGGTGGGTTTGGGAGAGGAGGAGGTGCGGGGAATACGCGGAAGTATCCGCGTGCGACGTGAGCGCGCGGCGCAATGGATCCCGGCCGGGCATGCAGGGGCGGGCCCGCCGGCCGTCCGAGCGCACGGGCGTGCGCCGCTCGCCCTCGTCGTGCGCGTATCGCTATACTTCCAGACAGAATATAGCTCACGATCCAGGCCCTCGCGGCCAGGCCAACAGCAGATGCCCATCTCCTTTGTTTTATCTCGAGTATCTTGTGCTGCAAGCCACGTGATAGTGACAGCGTTTGGACTTCCCCGCAATCTGGGGCGTCGCGTCGCGTGGTGCTTCATGTTGTGCTGTAACGTTGGACACACGCCGTGCTCGACGTCTTCTTCCTTCAGCACAAACACGCTGCACCACCCTCACCACCTCGACGTTCTTGGATCAACACGCCGCACTCCGCCGCACGCGTAGCAAGGCAGGAATCGTGACGGCAGCACGCGTCTGATTCCAGCAGCATCATTTGTGTCACCGTCGACTTCGAACAGCAAACGGCGGCAGTTCGAGCAAGGGCCCAACAGAAACGACCAGCTCCCTCCCCGCCAGCAGTATTTCGGGTGTTGGTGCTGGCCACAACGGGACACGTTTCGCCCAGTCGTTCTGTTCTCCGCCGTGTGCATCGTGTTCCGACGGTCAACGACGTGCCCGCACCGCACGCGCCTCGAGTCGCACCGAGAGTCATTGCGCAGCTCGACTTTTTTCTGTTTGAACGACACATCGGCACCCGCACCATGGCGCACTTGTACAAGACCGATACGGGTACCAGCTATATATACCCTCAACGACCCCGCGCGCCCGCGCGCGCAAACCGACGCTCATACGACTGACCGGGATCACGACCGTGCTTCCTCTCGCATGCTTGCAACTGCTCAACCACGACCATGACCGTCACCGCCCTGACCTACCGCCACGTCGACGACGCGGCGCTGCTCCCGCTCGACCACCCCGAATCCACGCCCAACTGGTGGTTCGGGTGCCCCTACTCAAAATCGTCGCCGCCGCCAACACCAGGGCGCATGTTCCATGCCGGGACCATTTGCATCGGTACCGCTTGCTGCTCTGGCTTCGAACTTGCGCGTCGTGATCGCTGACCATCCGCGACGTGCAATTAGTCCCCGTCGGCCTCCCCGCGCGCGGCAAGACCTACATGTCCAAAAAGCTGTGCCGGTACCTGCGGTGGCTCGGCGTCAAGACCGAGGTCTACAATATCGGCACTTACCGGCGCAAACTGTTCGGTGCCAACTTGCCGCACTCGTTCTTCGACCCGGGTACGCGCAACACCCTGCCCCCCACCCGTGCATGATGCTCATCTCTGGCCGGATGGGAGGCGACCGCGAAGTTCTCGAAAAGCGACGCATCGCGTCACAGGCCGCGTTCGAGGACATGCTCTCGTTCTTTGACGCGGGCGGGCAAGTCGGCATCTACGACTCGACGCTGACGATCATGGAGGAGAAGCGGCGCGAATTGCTCGACCGGTTGACACCACTCAACGTGCAAGTGATTTTCGTCGAGACGATTTGCGAGGTGCCGAGCGTGATTGAGGCCAATGTGCGCGAGGTTAAGTTGAATATGCCGGATTATGAAGGGTGGGATGAGGATAAGGGTACGTACGCGCCGAATTGCGAGGTTCGACGAGGGTGAGGTACAGACTGAGATGGTGGTGGATGTAGCGCTCGACGACTTTATGCGCCGCATCAACATCCACGCGCCGTTCTACACGCCGATCAACGACTCGAGCTTGTCGTTTGTGCAGGTCATGAATATGGGGATCGAGTCGAATATCGGCGAGCATATCTTGTGCAATGTACGTGCTGTTTCGCGCTTTGCCTCCTCAATTTTTGCGACTGACAGCCCCGCAATCACTAGAACGTCAAGGGCTACCTGCAGACGCGCATGGTCCTGTTCCTTATGAACCTGCACATTAGCCCGCGCACGATCTACCTGCTCAAGGTACGCCCGCTCCCCTTTGCCCGTCCTGCTCACTCCCCCCACCACACCAACTCACTCCACCCTCTCCCCAGAACGGCGAATCCGTCCCCGGCGCGTGCTTCAAAGACGACGCGCCGCTCAACGCCGACGGCGTCGCCCTCGCGCGCAAACTGCCGTCCTTAATCGCCAACCTGCGCGCGCGCACGAACCGTCATCCCGCGCCGCCCAAAATCGTCACTTCGACGCGGTCCCGGTCCTACCAGACGGCGCAATTCTTCCCGCCCGAGTGCATTACGTCCAAGGCGCCGCTCGTGCAAATGAACCCGGGCGCAATCGAAGGGATGAGCGACGAGGAGATTCGCAGCAAGTACCCGGAAGAGTATGCGCGGCACGTGAAGGACCCGTTCAATCACCGGTACCCGCGGTCCGAGAGTTACCACGACTTGGCATTGCGCATGGAGCATGTGATTTTGGAACTCGAGGGGGAGAAGGAGGATGTGTTGGTGATTGCGCATGAGACGGTGTTGCAGTGCTTGTATGCGTATTTGATGGATTTGGGCGAGAAGGTGCGTTCCGCAAGGCGAGTTTGGGAATGATGATGAGTGGGGACTGGTGCTGACAAGGTTCGTTGCCTTGGTGCGTGTAGGATATTCCGAGGCTGCAGATCCCGTCGAATACGCTGATCGAGCTCGTTCCGCAGGCGTATGGCACGCGCGAGACGAGGTATTTGATCGAGTAGGGTCGAGCGTGCGCGGCGGCGTGGGTGTGTCGTGTTGCGTTGGTTCAAGGATTCCATTGTCATTTTCCTAGTTTTCTTCGCATGCCTTTTTTTCCCTTCGTCCCTCCGCTCCGTCCGTCGACTTGGGCGGCCATTCCACTCGCAAGCAACCGTAGTTAGAAACACGGATATAATGATAAAAAAACTGTCTGCCTGGAACTCTCGCTCGCTTCGCTCTATCGCGGCCCGTCCGCGACCTGACACTTCTCCCACGCACGCTTCAAACGCGCTGCTGCCACCTCCACCACTCCTCCTCTTCGGCCCAATACTCGTTCCACCGCGCACACACCGCGCTCGCCCACTCGTACGCCCAGAACGTGACCGCTGACGACGGTCCCGCTTTCACCAGACCCGGCACCAGCCCGCGATAAAACGCGCGCACCCCTTCGCGGCGCGCCATGTCCAGCGCGACATGCACTGCACTCGTCGTCCGCGCTTGGGCCACGGCGAGGACGTACGCGTGCGTGGGTCCACACACGACTTGCACGCGCTTGCGCACCGTGTCGAACGGATAGACGCCGAGTTTCGCGAGCGTGCCGGCGAGGGCGCCGCAGAGCACCGGTTCCCAGGCGTAGAAAGTGGGCGGGAGGTGCGTGAGGTAGAGAATCTTGAGGGATTCGTACGCGCCGAAGGTCAGGCCCATGTAGGGGACGATTTGCGTGATGGATGGGCCGAGACCGGAGTAGAACCCGCGTAGACCGTCGGCGCGGTAGATGGAGGAAATGGCGCGGAGGACCGAGGGGTAGACCTATGGATATGGGGTGGGGAGGGTTAGCGGTAGGGTCGGAGATGGGGGAGGAGATAAGAAACAAGGCGGTGGGGGGTAAAGAAGGCGAAGGACGAGTCGTGCGTACCTTGGCTTGACCCGACGCCTGGATTGCGAACCGCGTGCGCATCAGGTCGAACGGGTACGACGCGACTGTCGCGACTGTCGCGATCGTGCCCGCCGCCGCGCCGGCAATGTACTTTTGCCCCGTTGGTCCAATCATGTCCTAGCGATCCCAAAACGGTTGGTCAGCGTCACGCCATCCAACTCGAAACGGGTGCATGGACCAACGCACTTGACGCTCACGCAAGAGCGTGTTGATTTGCGCATAGGACCAAAACTGCACGCCGCCGTAGACGAGGTAGAGCAATTCCGCGGGGATATTGCCCTTCCAGAACGCGGTGACGCCCTCTTCGCGCACGATTTTGCGGCACGCGTCGAGGAAGTTGGCGTACTTGACTTGCGCGCCAGCGACGGAATGGTGTTGTTGGAGCTATTGCGGGCGAGAATGGATGAGTGCCAGAAGGTGGAGAGTGCGCAGAGCGCAGGAACGGACCTGCAGCCGAATCTTGACAACGTCGATGGGCGAAATGGCCATGCTAGCGATGGTGACGCCACATCAGCTCATGTTTTCGCGCAGAGACTGGGAGCGAGCACACTCACCGAGAAATACCGCCCGCGGTCGCTCCACATAATGCCGTCTGAGTTGAGCTCAATTTTCGCGGGTCCGGTCGACCTATTCGACAGGCCATTCAAAATCGTTGGTGGATGGGCGACACGAAAACATGGGCGACTCGAGAACAATCGCAAGACGAGATCAATTGCCAACCTCGTTCTCAGTGCAACTTACCCTCTCGACTTGACTCACTGCCGTTACGCTCAGTTGATCGTGTTGCCATTGATCCAAGCAGCAGCACGGAGAAGCCAGCGAAAATGGGTCGGAGCCGGATCGGTTCGTAAACGAGGTGGCGGCGCCAAGTTGGGCGGGGATGCGAAAGGAGGCGCCGCTTTCAGGTCGGGCAGCGGCGCAAAAGTGCGAGCTGGACGTTGACACGCTCACGCTCACGTCGTTGTCGTTCGCGCTGGTCCTGCCGAGATGTCAAACGGGTTCAACGGCCGATAGAGCGCAGGGGCTGCTGCTTGGCTCGCTGTAGACTGTATATTCGCAAAAGTCGTAGGATCGAGCGGGTTGGTCGCAGCTGGTGCAAGCCGACGGCCAGTCTGACTGCTTGGTCTGGGCAAAGTGTTTTTCGGGCGACTGGGAGCGGGAGAAGAACATGGTGGACGGCCGCCTTGGCAGATTACATGTTGGTGCAGCCGGTCGCTGTCGCCATCGCGGTCGCGTGTGCAAAAGATACGGCAGCCTGCAGCAAAAAGAGCAGCGGCGCGCAACAACCCGGCTCGCTTTTTCTGCTGGCGAAAAGTGTCGAAGCAGGCGCAACCAGCCCCAACGACATGAGGTCGTAACAAAAGTGCTGGGGAAAACAGCGAAAGAAAGTGAGACGATGAGATGGCTCCGAATATACCGCAACCTGCCACATCCATTGGCAGAACGTGACTCTGAGCCGAACCTCTCCACCGTCGCCTGGGACCACTTCAACGTCACGGATCGTTATGTCGAGTGTCGACCACGGCAACCTTCACGACGAGCTGAATCCAACAAGACGCGACTAGCTGCAGTACACGTGCGCGCTCCAGTGCAAGGGATTCGACCGGTTGGGCCTGTGACTCGTGCGGCCGTTGCCTCAGTCCACCCTCCCGAACGCGGCCACCACCATGGACGTTGACGTTGATCTCTCGAACCTGCCGGCGCTGTCGCGCTGGGTCGATGGTATTGTGACGCTTGCTCTCCACCACCGTGGACCGTGGTCAACCAATATCGAGTCACTCCAATTTGGACGCCAAATTCACGAACCCATGCTTTTGTTGCTTTTGTTCATGGTGCAGAGTACACGGACACGCTGTCGGGCGATGCATTTGCGATCCTTCGCGACGATCTCTTTGCCGACCTGCACGGCGTCATTCGGTCCCGTCACTGATGACCGAAGGAATGGTCACCGAGATTCCCAGACCTGACGCCTTCGCTGCCCCCAATTTAGCGCCGTCGGCACCATCCCGCTCGGCATTGTAAATCGACTCTTCGACATGGTTCTCTCGGGCCTGCAGGCCATGGTCGACGCCTGGGACGCGCACATTGGCGACGGCGATGTGCCGCTCTCGCAGACCGACATGGAAACGCCCAAGCGCGCCTTGCTGCGGTGGCTCACACTCATGCAGACGCTCGTCGTGACCGCTGAGCACCGGTCGATTCACGCGCAGTCGCTCGCAACCGTGGCCACGGCCGGTACCGGTACCGGTGGTCGCGCCAAAAAGGCGCCCGCGGCGCCCGCGCGCAAAAAGGCCAAGGGCAACGTGATTGCCGAGCAGGACTGGGAATGGGAGTCGCTCAAGATCCGCACGCTGCGCGCGATCCTCAATGTGCTCGAGTTGCCGCTTGCCCGGTTCCTGACGGACGCGGAGCGCGAGGAGGCGGTCGGGACCGTGACCAAGTCGCTCAATGAACTGTGGCAGAACAAGGACCGCACGAGCTTGAAGTGCGCGCCGTTGAAAAGGCTCATGTTCGAGGCCTCCGCGACGTGCATTGTCTCGCACGGCCACGGTTCGTCGTCGTCGCAACCACGAATACTCGCACCCAGTTGCTCACGTCTGCCGTCCACCCAAGCGTAGATGCCCAGGTCACGATCGAGCAAAACCTCAAATTTTTCGAGTTTCTCGCCGAGCCTATGGCCGAGTTCTTGCACTACCTCGAGTCGGACCGCGACGTGACCAAACTGACCGCCGACTTGCTCAAGACGATTGGCCAGACCGAGTACACGGATTCCAGCCACGCCAAGTCGATTGCCACCTTCTTGACGGCGCTCTCCGACAAGTGCCCCAAATCGGTGCTCCGCAATCTCGTCTACCTCAAGGCGCAGCTCGACTCGCCTGAGTACCCGTTGCGGTCCGCGATTCTGCAATGTGTCGCCGCGGCGATCCAGCACCTGTTTCAGACCGACGAGACGGACCACGTCGCGTCGCTGATTGAGGTGATCGAGGAGCGGTACCGCGACGTGACGGCGCAGACGCGCAAAAAGGCGCTGCAAATCACGAGCGAACTGCTCGGGTACAAGTACTTTTACGCCAAGTTCCCGGACCCGTGGTTCGACCTGTTGAGGCTCGCCGTGTCACGCATCCAGGACAAGAACCAGCCCGTGCGCGCGTCGGCGATCAAGACCGTGACCCAGTTCTTGCACCGGCACCCGTTCACGCTGCACGGCGAGACACTCGCGCGCGCGCCGATCGAGGCCAAGGCCGCTGAGATCCGGGACCAGCTGAAAGTGTTCCTCGACGACGCCGAGCACGCAGACGAGGTGGATGCGGGTCAGCTGAGTCTGCTCGAGGCTCAGCACAAGTACTTTACGCACCTAGTCCAGTTTCTTGACCAGCTCGAGCACCAGGCGATCCCGTACCTCGCGCAGCTGCTCGCATCTAAGAACAAGGCCGAGGTGATTGACACGATGGACTTCTTTGTCGAGGCACATGCGCTCAAGCTTCCCGGCGCCGCCGTGGGCCTGAGCAAAATGTGGCACTTGGTATTCAACGTGCGCAACTCGGAGCACCTCAAGGACATTCACGCGCACTTGATTGCGTGCTTTGACGCCGTCTACCTGTCGTCGGCGGCAGCAACCGCCAAGCAGACCGCGCCCACCGGATTGAGACAACCGGACGTGAACCTGGTCGTGCGCAACCTGATCACGCTGACTTACGACAAGACGCTCGCCGATTTGACGTGCCTCGATAAGATTGTCGGCATGTGCCGCCAGGAACGGCTCATTGACGATCGCGCCGTCACGCACCTGTGGACCATTTTCTCGGCCACCAAAGTGCCCGTCCCGCTCAAACAACGCCGTGGGGCCACGCTCGTCCTCTCGTGGCTGTGCCATGCCGAACCCGCGTTGCTCGGCGCAGACCAGCTCATGCTCGTCCTGCGTGGTCTGCGCGCGAACCGCGACTTGATTTTCGCGCGGTCGTGCTGCCAGGTCCTGCAGTCCCTGCAGGGCCGGGCTGCCCATGGGACCACGAGTTGTTTGACGTGATGCAGGCCATCCTGCTCGAGGCGCCCGCGCCGCGGGGCAACGCGTCGACGGCGTGTTACTGTACCGCGCAGCAGGTGATCAAGACCATTTACGCGATCTGCCAGCAGCCGATGGCCGTGCTCAACCAAGTCATCAAGA
>GG745328.1:577478-598867 GCA_000151295.1 Allomyces macrogynus ATCC 38327
CAGCGCCGCGCAGGTTCGCTAGATCATCTTCAACGTCCATGGTGGTCCTCGGTCCCGGAGGGATGCAGCAGCTTGTGTACATAGGAGTGATAGAGCTAGCCTATAAGCTCAAGAAGGCGGGAGAGCGGGCGTCCGCGCGCAAGACGCGCGTGCGCTAGGATTCGACTCGCAAGTTGACGCCGCAGCGCGGGCGGCACGCGCGCCGGCGATCGACGGGCGGGAACGTGACGGGCGACGAAACGGATGCGGGCGCCGAGACGGATAACGATCTCGAGCAGGTGGTGGGGTCGGCCGAGGACGTGTTTACCGACAATCTCGCGGCCGTGCGGGAACTCGAGTTGTTGCAGGGCGCATCGAGTCTGTTGGCCGCTTACGGCCCGCTCGTGCGGCAAGTCACGCAGGACCGCAACACGCCACCGCAACTGCGCGTGGTTGCGGCGACGTGTCTCGCGCAGTTCATGTGCCTGTCAGCGCAGTTTTGCGAGGAGAATTTGGCTGTCTTGAAGCAGGCGCTGCGCGACGCGCCGAGCGGGCTCAAGTCCAACTTGATGGTCGCGTTTGGTGACTTGATTGTTTGCTGGAACACGGTGATTGACGAGGACGTGAACGTGCTCTATGACGCGCTGCGGTCGGCCGAGGCCGGCGCCGTCAAGAAGAACGCGCTCATGGTCCTGCTGCACTTGATTTTGAACGGCATGGTCAAGGTCAAGGGCCAGCTGTCGGCGCTCGCCATGTGTCTCGAGGACCCGGACGACCGGATTGCCGGGCTCACGAGATTGTTCTTGTCGGAACTCGCGGCCAAGGAACAGGCGCTCTACAATAACTTGAGCGACGTCCTCTCGCACTTGTTCATTATCGGGTCCGAGCCGACCAACGGCGATGCCGCCTCTGTCGCCGCTGCCGCAGCCGACGTGGACGGCGACACCGCCGAGGGCGGCGGCGCGTTTGGCCGGCCCGCGGCCGTCGACGAGCAGGCGGTGATGCGCGTGCTCAAGTTCCTGCTCGGGTTCATCACCAAAGAAAAGCAGACAGAGAACTTGATGGACAAACTGTGCCAGCGGCTGAAGGAATCCGAGTCGCCGCGACAGTGGCGCGCTATCATGTACGCATTGTCGCTGCTGCCCGTCGATACCAACCCGGAGGCCAAGACGCGCAAGCTGCTCGAACACTTTGTGTGCTATGCCAACAAGCTGCACGAGGACGGCGTCTACAAGTTCCTCATGGATATCGTCGCCAAGATTGGCAAAGCGAATGCTGGTGGGGTCGGAAAACCCGCGGCCGGTGCGTCGGCGAATGCCGCGTTGCAGGAACTCACGGAGAAGATTGGCCAGGCGCGGAATGGGTTCATTGCGGTACGTTTTGATATGTTCGCGTTGGGTGGGGGGTGAGGACGGATTGCTGACGTGGATTCTTTTTTTATCTAGGCAGGCACGACCTCGGCATCACCCGATAGTGCGGGTGCTGAAGCCGATATACCTCCCGCTCCTCCAGCAGCAGCACGGACTGCGGCAGCCCGGGCCCGCGGTGGTCGGGGAGCTGGCAAAGCGGCAAGAGGCCGTGGCCGGGCTGCGGCGCGGACGACCAGGACTGCCACGACCCGACGGAGGCGAGCTGCCCACGTGTCCGACTCGGAAGACGAGGGGGAGGAGGACGAGTCCATGGATGAGGACAGCGATTGAAGAGCGCCGCATTGAGTTCATTTGGTTTCTGCTGAAGTGGTGTGGGGCACACAAGTGGTTTCGGAGGTCGCGAATGACAGCGGGTGAACAAGGGGTAAGGGATGGCCAGGGTAGAGGAGCAACGGGTTAGGTGTGCCAACAAAGCGAGCTAGAAATGACCACGGCAGGGGCACGCACGCGCGCGACACGATCCAAAGCCTCCAGTAATGTTCGCTATCCTGCTACGTTTTGTCACTTGCGCAAGTCGTCGACGAACCGTCCACAAAACACGAACGCGAGCGCTGCGACCAGCTGCTGCGTGTGTGTAGAATCCGCGTAACAAACCAAACCCAGTTATCGCACGAAAACTCGAAGAACCAGGGCGCTTCGTGCGCCTCGAACGAACACCGGTTGCGGGCGAGCGGCACCGCGAGAGCAACGACTAGAATCTGGCCAACGGGAACGAGCACAACGACGTAGCAGAATGGGGGGCAGCGCGCGGGCCGATCAATTCATTGACACATCATGGAGTTCAGAGTGTGGATGTGGCAAACCTGCTCGCTCAAGACCAACGACCGCTCGCGCGACTGCTGCCGTTCGGTGGCTGGTCGAGCGACATAAAGACACCAAATACACGTGCTCGCGCGCGCGCGGCAGCTGCACATGGTCGGGGAAACGCAGCGCGGGTCGCACACCTTCAGGAGTAGAAAAAAGCAGCTTGACGCGGTGCTCTGCGGGAATGACGTGGTCAACTGACTTGAATGCGGCATTGCTGGGCGTCGAGTCCAAACTCGCATGTGACGCGAACGGTCTCTCCTGATATTGGGCGTGATCGCGCTGGTTCGTGCCAATGACCGCCCTCGGCGACGCGTATTGAGGCAACACGTGAGCAATCAATGCAAGGCGGGTTTGAATATTGGTTTGACGTGACGTGGATAACGGGCGCGTGGTGAAGTAGCTCCCCTCCGGATGGAGGCTAATCCCCGCGTGCTCGAGAATTTTTTCATTTGACAACCTAGTCCGCCCGGGAAGGCTGCCCAATTTTTTGTTTTCGGGTGGAGAGTGGCCAGTGGTCGTGTCGAAGCATTTTTTGCTGCCATTGCTCGAATTACCATATTGCACTGAACGGGTTTTTCACCCCCCCCCCCCCCCCCCCAATTTTCACGGCAATGGGAGGGGTTTGGAGTGGAGAGGCCTCGCGGTAGGGTTATCGGAAGTGCTGTGAGTTGATTATTCAAAGAACATCGACGGTTTTTCAGGCAGTATTGGGCTTTAAAGTTGGTCAAACAGATGGGGCAATGTTCAGTGCTGTACAGTGCGCACATTTGAATTGGTTTGCTTTGATTGAGCTTTGATCACGCCCTAACCTGCACTCTCGTTCGTTACCAGCTGGGTCACTGCTCAGCTGCCACTGCCTGCCAGTCTTGTCCTGTTGCCGCAATCGTGTTCCCAGCAGCATATTCCATTTTTTTTCCTGTTGCGTCCACTGATACTGGTCAGGAAATAGTGTATGTAGACATGCGATGCATCATTCACCCACTAGCAGCACAGCGGCTGCGCAAACGGCTCCTTGGCTGGTGCCTGGCCCGCCTGGCCCGCGCCGTTCAACGGTGCATCACTCCCGGCTCCCCCATCTGCGCCCATCATCGCCTGCAACGCCGCCTTGCGTCCACTACCGCGATTAAACGCGTAGTTGCCCACAAACGCGCCGAGCAAGACCATCGCGCACCAGCCCCAATTGAACGTCATGACGACGAGCATCAACAAGAACGAAAACGCAATCTCGGTCGTGGCCACAAGCGCTCGGGCCGCGACCAACATCTCGCGCTTGATCCCGGGCGTCGCGGCCGCGAGCGACGCCGAGAGCCGCGGGGTCACGACCCCGCGCACAACAGCCTGCAGCGCGTAGTACGCGACCGTGACGAGAAACACGCCGACGGACGCGGCCGCGTAGGACCCGGCAGTGCGCGTGACCCACGACCGGAAGAGCAGGAGGTCATGCGTGTCCTGGTGAAAGTACATGCGCATCGGCGGGATGTCAAGGTCGCCGCCTTCGTCGAGCGACGTTGACGACGACGAACCGGTGGAGGTGGACGGAGTCGTCGCCGCAGGCACAGCGGACCCGTCGAATGCCGACGCGGGGCAGATCTGCGGGAAGTTGTCCTTGGTCGCGGTCGGGTTCGCCTGGCACATCTTTTTCCACGGCACGTTGCACATGGTCATGTCCGGCATGGCCTTGCACATCGCCACGTAGACGGCGAAACTGTCGCAAGACGCGAGTTGCGTGAGCGGGACGGAGAGCGACGAGGCCGGGTTCGTGCACTTGTCGCAGCCTTCCTGGTGGATTGGTCGCGATCAGAGGTAGGTCGGTCAGCTCCACTTTTCACTGGTGGTCACCACCACCACCCCGACCACCAACCAACGGAAAACGCACCATGTTGTGCACTTTGCACATGCGGTAAATCTGGTTCTGGTAGACGGTCGAATTGGTCCACCCTGGCCACGCCGTGTTCCCGTCCGCACGACAGTCGCTAGGCTTGGCTGTGCAATACGCCTGGTACTGCGTGCACAGGTCGGTTGTTGGGTTATCGTAGTTGCACAGCGCATCGAGCAGACTCAATGTCGAGCAGTACGGCTTGGTCGTGCTGGTCCCGCACTGCGCGAGCAGCGAACACGCGCCAAGCGGCGTCGAGGTCGCGGCCGAGCAGAAACTGGTCAGGGCATCGCGTGATGGCGCCGAGGCGGTACTTGGCGAGGCAGATTGCGGGCGAGCGTGGACGGGTGCCGTGGACAGGACGGTGAGAAGGGCGAGGACCGCGGCCGCGGCACGGAACAGGAGCAGCGCGCGGCCGAGTGGTGGGCTCGAGCGGTTGGTGGACATGACCGTCGTGATGGTGCTGATGTTGAACAGGTGGAGGTTCGACCAGGGACGGGAGCGGCGGCAGGACCTTCTTGGCAACAAATTGACTGCAAATTGGAGCAGGAAAGCAAGACGCGTCGAGTTCGAGTTGCTTGTCGTGTTGGATGGGCAAGGCCGCAGCAGCAGGGGCGCACGGTGCGCGCGGGGGCGTGGGAGAATTTGAAGGTGGAGAGGACCGGAGCGGAGCAGGTCGGTCGAGCAGCAACAGTTGTTCAAAAAAACCATCCTGCACACCAACGGACCTCGCGCCGCAGCTGAGTTCGTTGGTTGACGCGCGGTCGCTTCCACTCTCCGCCAAAACGCAGTGCTCGTCGAGCTCATCGCGTCGCTTTGCAGCTGGTGGCGCCGACAAGCAGCGGCATCGTCGGCATGGGCGCACGCTCGCGGCGAATGGCTGCCTTGGTGCAAAAGCGAATTTGGGGGGACAACATCAAATCAACCGCCTCCGCGCGAATGTTTGCCCCTGGCTTGGCCAGACCTGCCCTGGGGGCAGCGAGTCGGTGCTGGATCGCATCCGCAGAATGGGCCAAACAGAAATGGATTGATGATTTAAATTTACAACACCAAGGCGCCCACGACGCTCACTAGAACGGCACCGACGACGGCCGCGACCGCCGCAGACCGCCCTGCTCCTGGCGCGGCAGCCGACTTGGTCTTGTCGCTCCCACCCGACGCGGCACCGGCCTGCACAAACGTCACGTCGCCGCACTGGTAGAGCACGCCGTCGCCCGCATCGTAGGTCGTCATGATCGTGCCGCTCTTGCCAATCAAATCCGTCGACGACTTGAGCCCGAGCGACGCGAGGGCGCCCGCATCCAGCTTGTCGAGCGGCGCCGCGACCGTTTGGTTCCCAAGCTTGGCCACGTTCGTGTCGAGAATCTTGACGAAGTCCTTGACAGCGGCGGGCTTGTCGTTGAGCGTTACGTAGACGGAAAAGGCCGCGTTCGTGTGGAAGGCGTTGATGGTCAGGTCGGTCCCGGGCACCCACGGCGTGCGCGGCTGCTTGACGTCACTGGCACCGCCGCACGGCGGCTGCACCATCAGCGACTCGTCGAGGAGCCGAGTTGGTGGCGCCGTCAGGACGTAGTGCGCGTGCACGGCGTGCGCGGCCGCGAGGGCGAGAACGAGCACGAGGACGAGGCGGGTTGGCGACGAGAGCGGCATGGCGGACAGGTGCGGAGGTGGCGAGCTGGCTCGAATGCGGGGAGAAGACGAGAGAGGGAGAGGGGGACCGCGATTGCGGCACGAAGTTCAATTCGAGCAGCAAGGGATCGAATTTGGGCCTCGCATCACGTGCACTCCTGAATCGACCGCTCCCCAAACGTGACCATTTCGCTCCAACTTCACGCATCGCTCGAATCGCGCTAAACACGCCGCCTAATCAACGAAATGGCGCCACTGCTGCGTGCATGCAGCCGCGCACGCAGAGCCAACAAGGTCCTCTTTCGTGCTGCCACGGTCGGACCATTCGGGCCGGAAAGATCCGGGATGATGAGCGGTGCGCGGTTGGTCGTGCAGGCGTACATGCAAGTCGACGAGGACGTGAAGAAGGAGCCATTGGCGAGCAGGGTTGAGAGGGGCACGACGGAGCGACCAGGCGAAGACCGAGAGCGAGCGGCAGTAATCGACGTGCGAGTCATCTGTACGAACAGACTGGCGATGGTGGCGCTCGACAGCGTGAGACTGGCGGTGGTGACGCTCGACAGCATGAAGACACGAGTAAGGAAGACAAATTTCATGTTCAGTCCATGACAGCGAACAAGTCAAGACCAGAGCATCGAGCACGCTTGAAGCGGGCAAAGAATTTACTGGCGCGCGAATGGTAGCGGGTAACGAGCATCGCGACGCAGAGGACCGTGATTCGAGGTTGGAGCCGCGAAAACTTGCTGGTTCGTCATGAGACGGGAATACATCGACCAAGCTGGTTTCATCGTGGCGGTTGCAGCGTGTGGATGGGATGGCAACGACAGCTTGTTCTTGAGCGGCGATCCATGGTCGAATCGTGGGCGGGATGGGGCGGGATGCGCGCTGCACTCGTTGGTCGCCAAGACGGAAGAGAACGATGCGAGAGGAGAAAAGGCCGATTTGGTGGCGGGCGGGGTTGGTATTTATATCTTGAGGGTCGAGAAAATCGCGCAGCGGTTGGGTGCCTGTGCGGCATTTTACATCCTGCTGGGGATGAGCGACCCCGAACCCGAACCCGACGTTCTCTCACAATCCCATCCTGCCGGCTAACCGTCGCTCGACCTTGCCCCCACCCTTCCTGGCTCGACGGGCCTTGAAGCTGCGAGTGCCTGCAGTCGATGGTCCAGCTTGTCCATAAAATCCAGTTTGAAGCCAATAAATCTCCAATTGGCACATGCAGCAAACACCCGCACTCGGCTACGCATCCGCGCGGCCGTCATCCAGCTTTGGTGCAAGCGGCGTGGCAATCAAGGACGAAGCCAACGACGACCACTCGCTGACCACGCTGATCATGCCCGACCACCTGTGGGACCGCACCGCAAGTGCCTTTGCCAACGTCTTTGACGCGCTCCTGGGCCGCGACGCGCAAATCGCGCTCGTCCAGCTCCGCACGCTGCAAGCTGGTCGCACGCATCGCGTCCTGTCCGACGACGAGGTCCAAGCAGCTAATGAGCGCGTTCAAGGCGCCGCGGTATTGCGCAAACGTGACGATGGCGAGACGACAGCACTCGACAAGGAGCAGCGCAACACGCTCCCATCAGTCTTGTCTACCGACGCTGGGTCCGTGGCAGACGCCGAGCAGTCGGTTCAAGCCGTTGCGCCGCGGACGGGTACGGTGGAGAGTGCTCGTTGCCGCAAAATCGGTCATTTTTGGACGCTCACGTTGGCTTGTGTCATACTCAGGGTCGTAGTGCAGCGGCGTCGGGATATACAAGTCGTACATTGGCCCGCTGGTGTGTTCTCTACGCTTACGATTTGTGCTAACCGGGTTCGACTGACTGGATGCCGCATCCAGTACAATTGCGCCGGCAGCTACGAGTCGGCCGCGTCGATGCGTGACATGACGCTCAAGCGCGTCGCCACGATTCCGTGCGACGCGTGCGCCGTGGGCGACGTCGCGTGCCAGTCGACTTGCTGTCCAAAAGCCGTCGATTCGGTACGCGTTCGGCTCATTCGGCATTCCTCGTTTTCGCGCCCGCTCTTGCACCTTACGTCCGAAATCCCACTCTCGACCTAGGCAACCTACCGGTGCATCTGCCCCATGACCCGCATCTGCCTCGACTGCGAGCAACTTCGCCCCGTCTCGTGCACCGTCACTTCGGACCCGACCGCGAGCCTCGACCTCGCGTGTGCCGCCAACCCGGCCCCGCTCCCACCGTCCGCATCCGCCCTCCCGCCGTGCCCGTGCGTCGCGTCCACGGCGCGCGCCGCCCCGCTCGCATTTCGCACGCGGTGCGCATTCATTGCGCGACCCAACGTGAACCTGGCCACCGACTCCGCACAATTCAGCTACGTGTATCGCAACAACGAGACGTGGGTGGTACGCGACCGTGCCAACATGACGCTGCGCGTCGCGGCCGTGAGCCCCCGTATGGTGGGCAGTGCGCGGCACTGTGGTCGTGCCGTGGTAGTGCCGGTCAGTTACGACCAGGCGGCGGGCATGGATGGGACGGTGCTGCTGACGGTGCCGTTTGAGGTGGCCGACGTGACAAGGCCGAGGATGAAGGCGTGGGTGAATGTGATCGTCACGACCCGCCCTGTGTTTTGGGTGGGGGGTCGGATTATCGTGGAGGCAGGTGCGTGGCGACGTTCGCGACTGTGGGTCGGTTGCGCTCGGACGTTTTGATTCTCACCACGACCAACGCGCTAGAACTGATTGGCGTGCCAGGCGTCTCGACGCAGTGGGTCGGCCGTCCCGTGCTCACGGCGTTTTTGGGCACTACCGACGCGCCGCAGGACGTGCTCGACACGGTGCGCGCATCCAAGATTCTGGCGGTCGGGGCGTCGACGGGATACTCCATGGGGATCATGCTTGTGATCTGCATGGGCGTGCTGTACGTTCGGTCTCGAACCTCTCAATCTGTGATCGCCACTCCTCGACTGACATTGCGCTCCCCGTACAGGTTGGGACTCGGAATCTTGTGAATTGTGGTGAAGACGCTGCGTCAACGGCCGACTCATGAAATAAAGCCAGTAAAATACGTTCGTTTACAGTACATGGGTCAGTGAAGAGGAAGACAAAAGGCTGAAGCCCCTGGAATAAAGCCAGCAAGAGCAAGGCACTCATCGGCCGCGCCAGTGTCTTCAGAAGGAAGGCAGGTATAGGTTTCTCCTCATCGTGAGTCGGAGTAACTAATGACATCCATACTTGTTCATCAGGAACACTCGGGCTGCGTTGCGTTCCATAAGCCAGCAATTTGACGTCTTACAGATGTCGTTGCTATTTGACACCCAACCGGCACGGAACCAACGTCACTCGAAAGCGTCGTGGAAAAGCCGGGTGAGCTCTAAAAAACAACCGGAATCCCCGCCGGGAGGAATAACGCTAGGCCGTTGTCGCCCGGAAAGGACAAGAAGCCAAGTGCACTATAGCCGGAGTGAAGCAAATTGGAGAACAACCAGTTGGTGTCACGAAGTGAAGCGGTTGGAGTTCAAAAGACGCAGGTTGTGGGTTTGCCTGTCGGGCGTCAAAAATGTGGTCGTGTTTCACCTGATGAACGGACAAAGGCCTGACATTGAGCGCCTGCTGTCTACCAGGCCCACCCCTGTCCCATGACTCCAGCGCTGGCAACCTAATGCAGCCAGTGAAGCCCTGAAGTTTGGAGAGGCCTTTGCATCCGGTTTTGGAATTGGTTGAAAGCTCGCATGGCAAAAAGCAAGTATCACAACAAACACAGACATAGAGAGTCATTTTGGGGATGATGAGTGGCAGGGTGCAGTGTATTGGGATAGAGTGGTCTGGGCCAAGTCAGCAGACAACCAGGTACATTGACCAAGAAGCAAATCATCACACTGCTTGGTTGTCATGTGCCTCACAGCCCACATTGCAGGCATTCTCTGTGGCATCAATGCTTTGAGTTTGTTGGGTTGGTCGGGTGGAGGCAGTTGAGTTGGTTGACGGGTTGTGTTTCTGGGGGTGGCTAGCTTGCTAGTCGCCCCTGTCAATGGCTGCCCATGCGTTCAGGTTGCTGAGGGTGGCAGCCCCTGCAGCCCCAGCCCACCGCCATCACAGTCCACTGTGTCATCAAGTCTCACTGCGCGCTCATGGGTCATGGAGATCCTCCAAGGCGCTGATCCATCATGTTTGCCAGGTTGGTCAGGTGGAGGAGAGTGATGTAGCATTCTGGACCATGTGCCAGGGGGCGCCTTGAGTGTCCCCTTTCATGGCGCTCTGTGCATTCCTGAGTGTTGGATTCGGGTTCCAGTGGGCAAAGGGTTGGACAGACCATTATTAGCAAGCCACCACCACCATGGCCCTTGGGTGGCCTGATGCAAGGCTTGTATTGCATATTTGTGTCTCTGAGTGGCAATATTGTTGCACTGTGGCATAAGGAGCTTGCTAATTAACCTCGCCTCTGCACCACTGTCCCATGCCCATTACATCCCTTTTTTGTAGTGAGGTGCACCCTGGAGTTAATCTGACTGTTGCTGTCATTGTGCTGATGCTGCTGGTTGTGATACCGCAACACCACTGTCCCCTGCTCAGTGAATGCTCATTTTGGTTTTGGGGGCAAAATCCAAAAAATAACTCATGGGAGTCGCCATCATTGTGCTGATGCAGCCATTTTTTATGCATCCAGTGACATTGGTGATGCCAAGCAGTACAAGCCGCCTGCTGAGAAGCAAGGCGGAACCGTATTGTGCTGCACGACGTCTTTCAATCGTTATGCCCATCAAACGTGCATAAAGTCTAGCTGTGAACTCAACCCTTCACAACTCTTCATGCCCTGGATTTCAGGCTTCAGGTCCCTCCAGTATTTCTTGCCAACACGTCTCAGATACAAAAACAGATAACACGATATCAGCGTAACATTTTCGCAAAGATGTGCCCAAAAAACGAGTACAGTCTGATATCGCAATAAGCACGCAGTCAATAAGAAAAAGAACGCTTTCCCTGCCAGCCACCAAAAACGACGTGTGCGGCTGTGTTGAGCAGTCCATGCAAACAAGCACGTTTTCCACGAGAAGACCTTCCATGGCTCGGCGCCTTCACCATGCGAGCTGCTGCCACCCTTTGAACAAGCACGTTTCACACACATTTCACACCGTTCACTTCGTGACGCCACACAAAGCGGATCGCTGATCATTCTGATCACGATGTTCAACGACCTCCATCCCTCCACCATGTTGACCATGAACAACCAACAGCAACGAGTTCACGGCTACCAACGCTGCTCCTGCAGGCGCCGAACGTGGAGGAACAGTAAAAGGACTCCATGCGATCCTCACGATCCACTTCCCCCATTCGGAGAATGAGATCAACGTGAATCCCCATTGCCAAGAAATCCGAACCACCTGCACGACATTTCCACGTCACTATACCCCATCCTTAAAGCGGCGACAGCACGCGCGCGCGTCCCTTCTCTCCATCATCGCTTCATCCACCTTCACGTATCATGGCATCGCAGCGGCCTGTGCACGCTGCGCCAGCACAACATATGGCCTGCGCCCCATCAACACCACCAAACTGGTCGCGGACGACTCCACGCGATGCACCTGGGTCGCCGATCTCACCAGGCCTACCATTGCCCCCGCTCAAGGGACCTGACGCTAAGCGCATTCGCTACTTGAACAACTTCAAGAGGGAGGTGATCAATTATTACGACATGAAACTGAAGGAGGGCGTCCAGATGCCGTGGACTCGATTGTCAGGAAAGCTGCAGCAGGCGGGAGGGGCCAGCCGCGCCGCTCCGCACGCAAGTCTCCTTTCCAAGTGGTGCAGGCCTGAGCGTGACGGTATCTTGGACCCAGCGGCTGTTGGCGATGCCCTCAGTTTGCACAAGCCCAAGATTGGTCCCGAGCTTGACAAGACGCTGGTGGAGTGGGTGGAGGTCACAACACGTCGCAAAAACAATCCCGTCACAGACGAACTCATCAAGATGAAGGGCAAGGAAATGGATAACGCGGTCCGAGCAGCGCGCCGTGAGGCTGCGCTCCCCCCACTCACTCGCAGTTCTGGAAAACTTCAAAGCGTCACCTGGTTGGCTCTCAGGTCTGAAGAAACGTAACAATCTGTCCCAGCGCGCCATGCATGGTACGTCGGCTAATTCATTTGAATTCGTCTGAATCACGCACTTTTCGCGATCTGACGCGATTTGGCGCGATCACACCCAGGTGAGTCCGGTGCGCTGTCAGAGGAAACAGTCGTTAATTCGCAGGCACGCGTCAAGGATATTGTCACAGGGTGGCGGCCAGAGGACATTTACAATGCCGATGAGGCCGGTGTTCTGTGGAAGACGCTGCCGCGCAAGACACTCTTGTCGTCGAAAATCGTGGGCAGCAAGTCGGCCAAGGACCGCATCACCGTCCTGGTCTGTGTGAGCGCGACAGGTGAGAAGCGGCCGCTGCTGATTATTGGCAAGGCCGAGAATCCTCGTGCGGCGCGCAATCGGTCTCAGTCTCGGATTACGCGCTGACGGGCCACGTTACGCGCTGCGATGTACCGCTGACAGGGCAATGCATGGGTGAACAAGGAAATTTTTTTCGCTTGGCTCGAGGCGTGGCACACGGAACTTGGTGACCGTCGCATTTTGCTGCTCATCGATAACGCAACGGTCCAT
Organism: Allomyces macrogynus ATCC 38327; assembly: GCA_000151295.1. NCBI lineage: Eukaryota > Fungi > Blastocladiomycota > Blastocladiomycetes > Blastocladiales > Blastocladiaceae > Allomyces > Allomyces macrogynus. The sequence continues at coordinate 589,802 of GG745328.1, forward strand.
GATTTGACGGACGAGCAGAAGAGCAAGATCCCGAACATTGAGGTCAAGTACCTGCCGCCCAACACGACCAGCAAGGTACGAAAACGTCGATTCTCCCGTCCTACTTGCCTGACCTGGGTCCTGATTGCCTATGTCGAGTAGATTCAGCCCGCTGACCAGGGGATCATCCACAGTTTGAAGGCGCACTATCGCTTGCTCATGCTGAAGCGGGTTCTCAAGATTGTGGAGCGCGAGAAGGAGGAGACAGAGAGCAACAAGGAATACGTGAAGTCTATTGACATCAACTCGCTCATGGTACTCTCACAGGTCGAGGCTAACGAGGACCTGATTTCCGCGTGGGAAAAGGTCTCGACGCAGACCGTTCAGCGGTGCTGGGCGCACGCCGGTGTTCTTTTGCCCAAGCAGCTGGCCGCGCTCGAACATGTCCGCCAGTCTGGGGACGCAGGACCAGCGACGGGCGTGCAGCCAGTGGCGAGCGCAGATCCAGCGACAGGCGCGGAAACTCCGGCCGGCGCGCGGGAGACGGCGAGCGTGGTTCCAGCGACGGGCGCGGAAACTCCAGCCGGCGTGACGGTCAGGACCAATTCGAGTAACGCCGACATGTTATCGGCCTGCGTTGAGGGCATTGATGAATTGATCATTTCGCTGCGCCGCGTGGAGCAGTTCGTCAAGGGCCAGCGGGCGACGACGTCGTGGTCTGAGCTGCGCGACGTTGCCTATGAGTGGATCCGCAACGGTTGGTGCACAGGCGACGACCGACCAACGGATCTCGAGTCCGAGGACGCTGCGACTGAATTCATGTCTGAGAACGAGTTCAACGCACTGTTTGTCGCGCGCTGGTCGGAGGTTCATGGGCCCATTGAGGAACCGGCCGCAGAAGACGCGACCGGCCACCCTGGTGCGCAGTCACTTGCCGGAATCAAGGTGCCCGGGCTCGACACGTCGGATCCTGCTGTTGTGGAGCAGGTCATGAATCCGGTTCATTTTGCACGGATCGCGCGGTTGATGCAGGCTGGGTGCCTTGCTCGGGGCGACGGGACGATGGCGCGGCTCTGCCAGACTCACTGGGAAGCTGCAGAGGCCAAGATTGCAGCAAGGTCGGCACGCGACGAGGTTGCTGGAGAGGACGAGGCAATGGAGGTGGATCGACCGGAACGTTGAGTGGACGGAACGCGTATATTTGGAGCCGAGGAGTATATTGCAGCGAGTTGTTTTGAATGAAAGTGATTTGTTGATGAGGAATGCTCTGAGGAGTGGTGGGGTTCGGTCCCGCTCTGAATAAGAACGATTTGAGACAAGAACGGCTGCCGGGGCCTTGCTTATTGAGAGATCAGACTGTATGTCGTCTTAGCGAAAAGACGCGCGTCTCACAAGGAGCCGCGAGAAATTTACGGGGCGGCAGGGATTCGAACCTCAGGCCTCAAGAGCCCTCCCGGAGCCGATCGGATGCGTCAGTATTCTGTGACTGTCCCTGCCCAAATCTCTGCACCTTCGTCGCTCTGATTCTGTGCAAATTCCCAAAAGCAAAAAATCCTCATGCCAACGTATATTTCTTCCGCGTTCGCGTGCGCTACGCTACTTGCGCACGGCCACGACACCCACATCCGCGGCGGGACTTGGCCTCGGCACGTGCTGCGTCTGCGTTTGCGTCTTCTTGGGCTCAGGCACGACCGTCGACGGCGCCTTGCCGACCTTCCACTTGCGCGCAATGATTTCGCGCGCCGTGATCTCGCCGACGCCGTACATGACGCCGCCAATGAACGGCCAAAACAGCCACGTCGACAGGTGCGAGAGCGTGGTCACGAGCCACGGTGGGAGCTTGCCGGCGAGCGAGACGGTGCCGGGGGTCGGCGGCTCGGGGGCGGATGCGGACGAAGGGGTGGTGGAGGGTCGTGGTGCGGCCATAGCTTGTGGTCGGGTTGAATGATTGGTGGTGGTCGAGGCGGTCGAGATTGAAATGGGTCGGGTTCGCGACGGGAACGCAGCTGGACCGGCGTCGTCGGGTGCGGAACAGGCGAGTGCGGCAGGTCGCGGCGCGTCGGTGGGCGTGCAGGGTCGGGTCGCGTGTGGACGCGGTCGTGGTGGTCGCGAATCACGAAAGTGTGGTCGGTGCAGTCGCGTCGCCAGAGAGCCTGGCCGCGCGCACGTGAGGCTCTCGCACCCGTCTCCGCGTCCGTCTTGTCGGCCAACGATCAGCGAGCAGCAGTTGCTGGCGTGAGCACTTGTCCTCGACGCCGATTTCGTTTTGACCGGCGCGCCACGACTTGCTGCACTCTGCTCGCCCCCGGCACCCGAAACGATGAGCCGCCGCAATGATGTGGACCGCATGGACGTGGATGGTCAGTCCTACCCCGCGACCACCAGCCCCCGACAAATTGATCACCTACCAACCAACCAACCAACCAATGGACCGACACTAGGGCCGTCCGCATCCTCATCAGCATCAAGGTCCAAGCACCGGTCGTCGGGCGGGATCCGCCGCGGCCGTGGGCTCGACGCACCGAGTTCGCGCTATGGTTCGACGACGATTCGTCTCTGCCAAAATCCACGACGGCCGCTGATGCGCGCTGCACGCCATGTAGACCGCGACGAGGACATGGATTACGAGACCTACACGCAGGCCGGCGCCGTGAACACGGGCCGTGTGCAGAAATGTACCGTCCATCCTCGTCGTTCCTCGCGTCCCTCGCATCGCGGCTGACCTGGATCCACTCGCACCATAGCCGTCGAGGGCTACATCATTTGCGTGACCAACGTGCACGAAGAAGCCGCCGAAGAGGACCTGCACGACTACCTGTCCGAATACGGCGTCGTGCGCAACCTGCACCTGAACCTCGACCGGCGAACCGGTACGCGCACGCCGTCCCACCACGCGCACCCTCGCCGTTCGCTGATCTCCCGTCGCCATAGGGTTCGCCAAGGGCTACGTCCTCGCCGAATACGCCAAATTCGACGAAGCGCTCGACGCTGTGCGCGCACTCGACGGCCACGAGCTGCTGGGCCAAGCCGTGTCCGCCGACTTTGTCTTTGCCAAGGGGCCCACCAAGGGGGTCGCGCGGATCGCACCAGAGTAGGTCGTCAATGTATTGTGGTTTTGCGCGACTTGTATCGACGACGACGGCCGGTGATGCATAGACAGCACCCGCAGAACCGCGCGAGGTAGCTCGAGATGGTCACGAGCAGCGAGACGGCGTGAATGACGATGAGGAGCGGCGCGATGCGGGCTGAAAGGAGAGGCGTGGTGAGGTAGAGAAGCGCGAGAACGAGGTCAGCGACGAGGAGCAGCTGCCACCACCGCCACAGGATGCGGAACCACCACGCTACGCGCGGTGGGAGCGGACCCATGGTCTAGGAGAAAACTTGTGAATCAGGTCGCGGAACAGGTCGTATATTGTCGGGGTCAGCGTTCGCGAGCAGCGCACCGTTCGCAATTTGTTCATCAAAGGGTGGAGAGGGTGGACCAAATCCGGCTGCGTCGCGACATTTCCATTCCTGACCCATCAGACCCGCCTGCTGCTCACGACACGGGCATCGCCCATCACGACCAAAATCAGGTATTCACGGCCTAAATTTGCGCACTCACGCACCCAACCCCCTCCCAACCCAACCGAACTATCACGGTTATACACAACCCTACCCCTCCCTCACAGCTCGACCTCGACATCCAGCCCATCGAGCGCGCACAACTCCCTGACCAGCTCGGTCGCCGTCGGCCGCTTTTCCGGATCCTTATCGAGGCACTGCACCAAAACCTTCCAAATGCCTTCATCCACCAAATCGCCATTCAGGAACCGCACGTACCGCGGATCCCTCGGGTCAGATCCCGGGATGGGCACACCGCGACGCTTGATGCGCGTGTCCAAGTTGACCGCGCGCGTATCAACTTCGCCCGCGGCATCGGCGACGCGCGAGTGTTGGGCGGGCAAGTTGGCGGGCCACGCGAGAAAGCCGCGCTCAATGGCCATGATCATGTGGACGGGCGTGGAGCAGCCAGCGAAGGGGTCGCGGCCGAGAATGCCACACACGTACAAGGTCGCGCCGAGCGCGTACATGTCGACGGCGGCGTTGTAGGGCTGCGGTTTCGTGAGCTCTACCCGAATCGAAATCGGTTCGTCAGTCTTCCACCCACGCACCCCACTTCGCTCCATCCACCAAATCAAAAACATACCCGGCGGCAGATACGCCAACGTCCCCTTGCCCAACCCATCCACAAAGAACCCTTCCTCAGGCACGATCTCCGCCGACCCCAAGTCCGACAACTTGATCCCGCGGTACTCGTCCAACAAGATATTATGCGGCTTGATATCGTGGTGAACGATCCTTCGCGCGTGCAAGTGCGCGACGGCTTGCGCCAACTGTCGCGCCCACCGCATCCACAGTCGCCGCCCGACACTCGTCTTGTTCTTCGTGACAAACTGCCACATCGACATACCCGGACACAACTCGAGCACCAGCGCGTACTCGGGCGGTTTCGGTGGCCGCACGACATTCGGCGGCGGTCCGGCAACCGCGACGGGCGAGGCCGGACGCGACAGGACGGGCGAGCTCGCGCGCGAGGGCACCCGTGACGAACTCTTGCTCCCGACCCCATGCACGTCTTTCCCCGCCAACAGCGCCTCCTTGACCGGCGGCTCGTAGACGTAGCTCGACTCGAGCAACTCTGGCGGCGGCGGGAACCCCAAATTCTCGAGACTCAGCCTGACCCACTTGCCGCCATCCTCGGCGGGCACGACCGCCGGCTCGTCCACATGATTCGCGACATCAATCACATCGACAATCTGCAACACGTACGCGTGCCGACACTGCGCGAGCAACCATGCCTCCCTGAGTCCGCCCAGCTGCGACTCGGGCAGTTCGTGGAGGACTTTGACCGCACATGCGCGCGAGGGCGCGCCGGCGCACGCGCGCACGGTCCCGTGGTACACGTGTGCGTGCAGCCCCGTGCCCAACAGGTTTTTCCGCAGCGGGACGTACTGCACGGCGAGTGTCGCAGGGTCGTACCCGGCGCGCAAGTCCTCGGTATCCGGCGGGATCGTGTCGGCCAAGTCGACCGCGGACCGCGCTGCGCGGGTCAACAAGGGTGGCGCGAGCGGGCGGTGCCGGCCTTCGTCGGTCCAGGGCGCGTCGGGCGGGTCCGAGCGGAAGACCGGGATCAGGATCGGCGAGGAGGCGGTACTGGAAAGAGCGGGGGAGCGTGCGCGGCGGGGGGACGGGAGGGAGGCGGAGGATTCGTCGTCGTCGATGATGGTGGTCGGGCTGGGAATCAGGTGCTTCGACTTGTATGGGGCGGACGACGAGGTGGTAGACGCCGTGTCGATCGTGAGCGCGGGCACTTCGCCGGGCCCGGCGGGGGCGATGGAGATGGGGGTCGCGGGGAGGACGGGCGACGGCGGGGCGTCAAAGATGGACGCGCGCTTGGGCTTGGGTTTGGGCGCGTCTATGTCCAGATCAAGTAAGCCGTTGCACCGTCCCCCCTCCATCCACCATCGCAAGTACAAAAAAAAAACACCGTACCGTCCGGTACCGGCGCCGGATACACCGTGAAGTCCTCATAAAACACAGAATTACGGTGCGCGGGCCCGCGCGCCTCGACGGCCTCTGTCACGGGCGGATCGCGCCCCACAATCATCCCCCCGGCCTTCTTCGCCGGCTTAGCTGCCACTGGTGGCGCTGGTGGCGGCGCGTCGGCCGCGGGGCATCACGCTCCACACCGACGCCGGTAAATCAAACAGGGCGTTGCGGTCGGGCGGGCGGCTCGTCGCCGAAAAACACGTTTTTCTTTTTACTCTCGCCGCTGCCACTGGCCGCCGAGTCGCCCCGCGGGATCGGCGCCGTGAACGAATCCGTGTACATGTACCGCGGCCCGTCGTCTGTGGAGGGGGTCGCAACGGTCGACGTGCGCCTCTTGGGCGTCTCGGGCTCGACGTTGCCCGGATCAAAGAAGACGGAGCTTTCGGCGAACCCGTTGCGGTCGCGGCGGACGGGTTTGGCCGTCATGTCTTCGCCGGCGACCGCGAGGGACCCGAACCGGAGGGGTTCCGGCACTTGCGTCGACCCCGACCGCGCGCGACCATGGTGCGGGGAGTGCATGGTCACGGCCGAGTCGGGCATCGAGGGGGAGAGCGGCGCGTCGATGCCTGCAAAGTACCCCGCGGGTGTGGTGGCGGGCAGCGGGTCGAGGTCGACGAACATGCGGCGTCTTGGTGCGGCTGCAGATGGCTGCGATGGAGAGGTCATGGTCGACGGGGTCATTGAAGCGGGGGTGTTGGTCGTTGGCAGAGCGGGCCGCGTCGCGAGCTGCAGCATGGCCGGCAACGGCGCGGGCGAGGAGGAGGAATCCGCGTGGTCTGGTGCTGTGTCGGGTTGACCGTCAGCATCGGTTTGAGCGTCAGCGTCAGCACCCACGCGATCCGCGGCACCGTCGCCGTCGTCTTGCAGGTCGTCGCTCGTCGATCGCTCCGTCACGCTCGACGGCGCCAGCTGGTGCAGCGGCGGCACGTACTCGTCGCAGTCGGGGGACCTTGGTCTTGATGCAGCGCTGGCAGCGAGCGGGAGCGGGAGGCACGACGTGACGAGTGGGCGGCACCAGCGCTCGAGGACCGAGGCGAGCGGCGCAGGCGGCAGCGGCGTCGTGTCTGGCGGCGTGCCCGACGCTGGCGGGGGCGGCGGCGGTGGGGGCGCCATGATAGGGAATGGAAATTCGCGCGCAAAACGTGGACGGAGGGCTCGCTGTTCAAGGGCAGCTGGGCCCCGCGGACACTGCCACGCGAGGCACAGGTCGCGCGTGCACGGGACTGCTCCGATGACCGACCTCGCGCGCTCCGAAAGTCGACGAATCCGAAACGCCGCTGGACCGCAACTTCGCGCGCGGGAGATGGACGGCGCGGCGGTGCAGGACAAGAGCGCTTCGACAGGCGACGCGCGCGAACGACCCTGCGGTGGTGTTGCTTGCTTGATTTACGCTCGCTGGCAAAGTCGAGCCTGAAGGGGCAGAGCCGCAGCGCGCTGGATCAAGATGAAGACCGCGCAAACGGGCGCACGGGCACGCCCGCCAATACCACGCGCGGGCACAGAGGGTGCGGGACTTGGGAGACGGAGGCGACCGTGCGGTCACGGCGACGTCGACGTCGAGCTGCAGGTTGGGGACGGCGGAGGGAACCAGCGGGCCGTGCGGGAAAGGGACTTGGCGGTGGGGGATAAGAGCGGGAGGCATCTCCCGCCTGATGGGTGGCACGCGGGGGAGTGCACGTGGTTGCTGTCGGCAGGCGTCCGAGTGCTGTCGGCCCGACCCGGCTCACGCGTCGTGATGCCACTGGCGAGCTGCACCACCACCACCACGAACACGATCATCGCGAAACCACCAATAGCGCGGCCAGCAGCTGCACGACGACGAGCACAACACCAACACCGACTGCACCGCCTGCAACACCATGAACCCGCCGCCCGGCCCGCCCGCGGCCAACGCGCCGCCACCGCTCTACTCGTTCCGCACGCCGCAATACCAGGGCTACGCTGTCGAGTTTTCGCCTTTCTTCGAGAACCGGCTCGCCGTGGCCTCGGCCGCCAATTTCGGCATTGTCGGCAATGGCCGCCTGTGGATCCTCGACATGCCGCCGCAGCCGGGCGCGCTGGCCCCGCAAACGCAGTACGCTACGCGTCGTACATTCTTGTCGTGAATGGAGCGGGGGTTGACGGACAGCAGCTTCGACACGCAGGACGGCCTCTACGACTTGGCATGGAGCGAGCTGAACGAGTTCCAGCTGGTAACCGGTTCGGGCGACGGCTCCATCAAGCTGTGGGACACGACCTTGACTGAGTTCCCGATTTCCGGGTGGCACGAGCACGCGCGCGAGGTCTTTGCCGTGCACTGGAACCAGGTCGCCAAGGACTCGTTTGCGTCGGCCTCCTGGGACTCGTCCATCAAGATTGTACGACTCTCGCTGTGGTTCCGTCCCCATCTCTTGTCCCAGGGTCTGACACCTGTTTGCGCCATAGTGGTCCCCATCGCACCCGTCCTCGCTCGCCACGCTCACTGGCCACACCGAGTGTGTCTACGCCGCGACCTGGTCCCCGTCGGCCGCGACCACGCTTGCGTCCGGTTCCGGCGACCGCACGTTGCGCGTCTGGGACACGCGCCACCCAACCGCACCGACAGCCTCGGTCCGCGCGCACGCGCATGACGTGCTCTCCGTCGACTGGGACAAGTACCGCCCGTACATCCTCTACACGGCCTCGGCCGACCGAGACGTTTCCGTTTGGGACGCGCGCCGGCTCGACGGTCCCGTCGCGCACGCCGGATCGCACCGGTTCCCGGCACGACGCGTCAAGGCGTCGCCGCATGTCCCCGGCCGGGCTGCGTCGGTCGCCTACGACATGACGGCAAGTGTCTGGGACGTGGCGATTGATGCGGTCGCGCCGGTCCAGGCGCCGACGGCTGGGGGCGCCGTTGCGGGTGTGTCGCGGCATGTGTGGATGTCGGGCGTGCACACCGAGTTTGTGCTTGGGTGCGACTGGTCGCTGTTTCACCGCGGCCGGTTGGCGACGTGCGGGTGGGACGGGCTCGTGGCCGTGCACCAGTTGCCGCCGCCGATTGCGTGAGTCGAGTTGGTGTTGGATTTGTGGATCGGATGCGATAGACGGGGACGCGCGCTCGGCGCGGTTTTTTGGGCCAGTTGGATGGTGGTCTTGGTCACATTGCTGGCCGGTAAGAGACGGGCCTGGGCAGGGCGGTAGCGGTCACAGCGGCGCGTCTCGAGCGATCTCGCCCGGTGCGCGCGGTGATCGACTGGTTGATGTGCGCGCGCCGCGACCCTCCTGGAGCGGGCCCCTCAGAGTGCGTCCCTTCGGGCGAGCGAGCCGCCACACGAACCGTGAGCCGTGCCACCGCGCGCCGGGCGCCAGCGGCTCCATGCCGTCCGTCGCCAAGAGTTGAGCGCGCGAGTATTGGTTGGAATAACTGGGCGCAGGATAAAAAGAGGGCTGGGAGCAAGTGGTCCCGGTAGTGGCCTAGATGATCCATGGGCAGGGGATCGGTGGAAAAGGAGAGGGGCGGGGGGGGGGGGGCGT
>GG745328.1:605633-696326 GCA_000151295.1 Allomyces macrogynus ATCC 38327
GGCGTCGCGCTCGCGCGGGTCGTCGAAGCGGTTTAGCTGGATCCCGCGCAAGTCGTCGATTGCCCAACTTGGCAGCCGCAGCCGGGTTCAAGGCGGGTTCGAGCTCGAGCACGTCCAAGCGGCGGTCGTCGGCTGCGTCAACGCCCTCGGCGTCGGCAGTGGCTGAGAATAAGACGGTGCCTATCGCGACGACCCCGGCGCGTGGGACGGTCTCGGCCGTGGATCCGAATGGGGACGCGTCGATCACAGTCGATGTGCTGTCGCCGCTACCGCCGCGGTAAGCGCGTCGGGTTTGATGTTTGGCTTTGATTGTTGCTCCTGTCGCGCCATCCTCGCGTGCGCTCTCTTGTACGTATGTATTGTTGCTGCGCCATTTGCTTTTTGCACGTTCCGCATTTTTGGCTCGCTGTATCTATCGCTCTATCTTTTTTTTTGCTCGTTTTTTGGTTGTCGTCCAACATGATTTCAAGATCCTTCATCACCATCGTCGTCGTCGGCCAGGCGCACCACGAACGGGCATCCGAGGGAGGGGAGAGACGCGTCGGTCTGCGGTAAGTCGCCGGCCCTGTTGGCCCCAGGTTACACCAAGCGTGCACGACCACGCAACGCTGCGGTAAATCACCAATCGGAAATTCGATCTGCCAGCTGAGCACCTGCATCAAGCCCAGGCCACGCCGGCCCGTCCAATCACGAATGCTTTCTCCACAGACCTTGGCGCGACTTGACGCGCAGCAACGCCCCCGGCAATGACATGCTCGGCCCGCCGGCTCGATTCAATGATCACGTCGTCAACGAGCAACACGACGTGTCGCGCCCGCTCGACTCGGCCGGGAGTTTTGACCTCGCCGCTGCCACAACGCGACGCTGGCGCCCGCCCGCGCGGCCGTGTTCATGCCGTGGCGACCGAGGACCCGGGTGCGCAGGAACGTACGACGCGCAACAGCAACTTGTCGGGACGCGCGCTTGCGGTGGAAATGGAGTTTGGCATATCGCGATTCGATGCGAGCGCGTGCAGCTCTCGCCAGGCAGTCGCAGCGGATTGCCCGGCGCACGTTGCAGCACCACTCCAACCATGGCCGTAATCCACACGAGCCCCGTCGCCCGCCTCTCGCCGCGTGCTCACGCGGACCGAGACGCGCGACCGACTGTTGGGACGAGCAACCACCGTGACGCGCTTGCGTCGTCGTGGCCGCGCACCGCGCCCTGGCCGGGCTGGAGACCGTCGCCTGCAGCCAGCCGGGACGGACCCCGGCACCCGCCCCTCACCGTCGCCAACACCAACAACCCGCGCGCCTCGGCCAACTTACTTGAACCCCATCCTGCCCGCGCTCCTTTCTCTCCCAAACCGCGTCCATACTGGACTTTAGACCACTTTCCCAACTCTCAACTTCCCCGCTGCCACCATGTCCTTCGGCTCGCGCGCCAAGCCGGTCCCGACGACCACCAACTCGTCCTCGTCGTTGACGCACCCGACCACCGCGTCGACTACGGCGTCCGGGACCAGCGCGGCCGCGCGACGCCCAAGCAGCACCCCCGGCGTGCCCCTGGTGCGCCGCTCCTCGTCGACGGGCACCCCGTCGGCGCCCAAGGTCACGCCGGTCGCGACCAAACCGACGACGCCGACGCGGCTGCACCATACGACGACGACCACGACAACTACGACCAGCACATCCGCGGCGCGCAAGGCGCCGTCGACTACGACCGGGAGCACGACGCGGCTCGCGCCGCCGACGGCGAGTACCGGCAGCACGCTGACCGCGCGGAAAGTCACGTCCGGCACGGTCTCCCCGCGGCCCGGGATGAAGCCCGCGGCGGGGACGGCGGCGGCGCGCGCGGCCTACCTGACGCCGCACCAAAAGGCCGAGGAGAAGCTCAAGGAACAGATGGAGGCGCTCAAGGGGCAGTTGGCGGCGTTGCAGACGCAGGTGCGCTTTGGATTTGTGTCGCGGATGGACCGTTTGGCGGTTTGCTGCTGTTGTCGCTGCCATGGTGGTGCAGACGGTGGCGCAGTCGCGGGCGGCGGTGGGGCCTTGACTCCATTTTTCGATTTGTTCTTGTCCCTGCCGTCGCTTGTTCACCATCGAACTGCGCGCCAACCGCTCGAACCGCTATTTTACGTTCTCCATACTGATCACGCTCAACGTTCCACAATTCAACCAGAACACGGAGCTGAAGGAAAAGCTCGAGGTCGCCGTCTCAACGGCTGCCTCGTCGGTCAACGGCGACGTGCTCGACACCGAGTCCGCGTTTGCCGACCGCGACGACCAGTCGGAACACTCGGTCGTGACCACCATCACCGTCGACGTCGACGCCATCAAGCAAGAGCACGCGCGCGAAATCCAGGAATTGCAGGCGGCGCTCGCTGCGCAGCACCAGACGCAGCTCGAGCAGATCAAGCAGGCGCACGAGGCGGAACTCGTCGCGTTGAAGAGTGGGGAGAACGTGGAGGACGTGCGCAAGGCGCACCAGGCCGAACTCGAGAGGATTGCGACGGAACATGCCGCGCAGATTGCCGATTTGCACCGCACGCTCTTGGACACGCAGACGAGTTTGACGCAGGTGCAGCAGTCGCTCGCCGCGTCGCTCGAGCGCAACCGGCAATTGGACGTGATCATTGATGCGACGCAGAACCAGATTAGCCGGATCAAGGACGAGCAGGCCGTACGTCGTTTTCGCATTTGTCTCCATCCACGCTCGAGCACCCATCTCACCCTCCGACTCTTTATAGAGCAAGGCCTCGTCGACCGCCGACCTGCAATCGCAGCTCGACACCGCCCGCGCCGAACTCGCTGCCCTGCAAGGCCGGTCGGCCGCGGAAATCGCGGAAATCTCGACCAATTTCGCGATCGAGTACAATGCCATTCTCGACAAGCACTCGGCCGACCTTGCCGCCAAGGACGCGGCCATCGCCGCCGCACAGGCGCGCGTCGCTGCCCTGGAAGCCGAGCTCGCCACCGCCAAGGCCGCGGCCGCCGACTTGGCCGCGCAACTGGCCACGCTGCAGGCCGAAAACGACCGACTCACGGCCCTCCAGGCCGAACTGAGCGGCAAGAACTTTGATCTGGTGGCGAAACTCGCCGAGACTGCCGCGCACACGCGCGACTTGGCTCCACCCGAGTCGAGCGCGAACGATAAGGCGCATGCGTTGTTGGCGGAGATCGAGGCGCTCAAGGCCGAGATCGAGACCCTGCGTGCCGCGCACGAGGCGGAATTGGTCGCAGTCGCTGCGCAGGCGGCCGACCGGGTCAAGGCGCTCGAGTCGGCGCACGCGGTCGCGTTGTCGAGCTCGCGCGACGAGTTGACGGCCGTGTTTGCGCAGAACCAGGCCGGGTGGGTGGCCGAGCGCGCGGACTTGCAGGCGCGCATGGCCGCGGTGATTGAGGAGCGGGATGTCGCCGTCGCGCAGGCGCAGGCGGCCGAGGCGAAGGTGCAGCAGGTGCAGCATGAGCATCGCGAGGTGCTCGCGGAAGTGCAGAAGGTGACGAAGGAGCTGGCCGAGTCGGTCAAGGCCCATGAAGCGGCCCTTGCCGAGATTGCGAAGTTGAAGGTCGAGGTCGAACAGGTCAAGGCGGCCGCGGCCTCTGCTGCAGCGGTTGCGGCACCGGCCCCGGTGGCGCGCGCGATTGTCGTCGAGGAACCGGCGGAGGCGACGCGCGAGATCGTCGTCGAGGCTCCCGTCGTTGAGGCCAAGGTCGAAGAGCACGCCACGCGCGAGATTGTCGTCGAGCAGGTCGAGGCCAAGGTTGAGGAGCCCACCGCGCGCGAAATCGCTGCTGCTGCCACTGAACCCAGGGCGGCCGACCTGACTGTCGCCGCCGATGCAGTCGCTGCCGCTGCGGCTGTCACCGTCGCTGCTGTGATCGCGACCGAGCCGACCCCGGCGCCCGTTGTCGAGGAACCGGTTGCCGAAGAGGCCGTTGAGGTTCCCGCCGCTACGCCCGCGCAGGAGACCGTTGTCGAGGCGCCCGTTGCTGAGAAGGCCGTCGAGATCCCCGCCGCTGCTCCTGCCCAAGAGGCTGTTGTCGAAGTTCCTGCTGTTCTCGCACAGGAAGCCGCTGTCGAGGCACCGGCCGCTGAGAAGGCCGTCGAGATCCCCGCCGCTGCTCCCGCTCAAGAGGCTGTTGTCGAAATTGCCGCTGCTTCCGTCCAGGAATCCGTTGTCGAGGCCACTCCCGCTGCTGTCCAGCGCGACCTGCCCGTCGTCGACGAGACGCCCGCTCCCATCGCCGAAATCGTTGTCGACTCGGGCGTCGTTGTTGCTGAAACCGTGACTGTCGTCGAGTCGTCGGTCACCGTCGAGCCGCAAGTCGCTGTCCAGGACGAGGTCGTTGCGCACGTCGCTCCCGCTGCTGCGCTCGAAATTGACGCGCACGTTGCGCCCGCGGCCGAGCCCGAGACCGTCGCTGAGGTGGCGCGCGAGCTGCCGGTTGTCGACGAGGCCGTTGCGGAAGTTGCGGTTGTTGTGGAGGATAAGGCCGTTGCAGAGGTCGCGGTTGTTGTGGAGGATAAGGCCGCGGCGCCGCAGGTCGAGGTCGAAGCGACGCCCGCGCCCGAGCCGGTTCAGGAGCCCGAAATGCGCGAGGTTGAGCAGGCCACTGCGGCCGTCGAGGAGGCCGTCGCTGCATCCGTCGCCAAGGAGGCTGTTGCCGCCGCGTCCGCTGTCGAGGAAGCTGTTGTTGCCGCGCCCGCTGTTGCGGAGGCTGTGCAGGTCGCCCGCGAGATCGTTGCTGAGATTGTCGAGACCAAGATCGACGTTCTGGTCGAGGAGTCCGCGCCGGCTCCCGCCAAGAAGGCTGAGATCGTCCCTGCGCCCGCCGCCGAGCGCGAAGTTGTGGCCAAGGTCACGCTGGTCGCGGCCGAGGCACCCGCCCATGCGGTGGAGGAGGCTGCTGCAACAGTTGCGGAGCCGGCTGCGCTCGAAGTTGTGATCGAGCCCATTGCGGTTGCCGAGATTGAAGCCGATGAGCCCGTCGCCGCTCCGGTCGAGCGCAAAATTGTCGCTGACGTGCCCGCTGTGGCCGAAGCTAAGGTCGAGGAGGTCGTCGCCGCACCCGCTGCCGAGCCCGAGCCAGCGACGCCCGAGATCATCGAGGACGCGCCCGTCGTCGACGCCAAGCTCAAGGAGGCGATTGCCCAGATCGACGTGGCCGTGGCCAAGATTGACGAGTTCATCGCCGCGCCCGCTGCCGCCGCCGTCGAGCCCGAGTTCCCGGCCACCGAAGCGCCCGCTGTCGAGGAAATCGGCGAACCCATCTCGATCCCGGCTCCCGCTGCTGAACCCGCTGCGGTTCCGCTGCCCGCCGCGACCGAGGCCGAGCAGGTCGAACAGGCTGCGGCCACGCCGCTGCCAGCGCTCGACGATGTCGAGGTGCAGGATATTGCCGCCGAGACCCCGCTCCCGGCCGCCAAGGAGGCGGTTGTCGAGGCGACACGCGAGGTCGTCGTTAAGGAGGTCAAGCAGGTCGCGGTTGTCGAGGAGGCGACGCGCGAGATCGCGGTCGAGGAGACCAAGCAGGAGGCTGTCGTCGAGGCCACTCGCGAGATTGTTGCCGAGGAGCCCGCCGCAGTCGCCGAGGAGTCAGTTCAGGCTGCGGTCGTCGAGACCGTGGAGGCGGTGCGTGAGATTGCCGTCGAAGAACCCGCTGTGGCCGCCGAGGAGCCCGCACAGGCGATTGCGGAGGAGCCCATCCAGGCTGCGGTTGTCGAGGAGCCCGTCCAGGTCGCGGTCGTTGCCGAGACGCGCGAGATCGCTATTGAGGAATCCGCGCCGGCCGCTGCCGTTGAGGCAACGCGCGAAATTGTGATCGAGGAGCCCGCCCTCGTCGAGGCCGTCGTCAAGGCCGCACCGAAACCCGCCGTCGCTGAAGCGGCGCGCGAAATCGTCAGCGAGGAATCCGCTGCCGCCGTCGAGGCCACGCCGGCCGTCGCCGCCGAGACCCCGCTCCCCGCGCCGTCCGAGGCCGAGATCCAAGACCAGGCCGCGCACACGCCGCTTCCCGTCACCCCCGCCCCCGCCGCCGCTGCCGAGGAACCTGCGACACCCGCGCCCGCTGCGACACCCCTGCCCGACCCGACTGAGGCCGAGGTGCAGGACCAGGCCGCTCACACGCCGCTCCCCGTCGCCGCCGAAGAGGAGGCAGCGCCTGTCGCCGCTGAAACGCCTGCGACGCGCGACCTGCCCGAGGTCGAGCCGCCGGCTGCCGCCGCCGACGAGCTCCCGTCGCTCCCGCTCGATGCGGTCGCAGCGGCCGGGTTTACCGCGTCAGTCATGGCCGCGGCGCTTGCGGTGACCCAGGGGATCGCGCTCGAGGAGGCACCCGCGGTTGAGGCCGAGAAGGAGCAGGTGCTGGAGACGGTGCTGGAGGAGAAGGTCGAGCAGACGCAGGCGGAGGAGGTCAAGTCCGAGGTGGTCGCGCAGGAGAAGCAAGCCGAGGTCGCCGAGCAGGAGCAGGTCGAGGCTGTGGTTTCGGCCGTCGAGGAAGTCAAGACCGACGTCGTCGTACAAGCCGAGGTTCAGGTTGCTGCGAAGTCGGCCGATATCGCAGTTACCGAGACGAAGGAGGCCGAGATTGTCGCGCAGGAGCAGCCGGCCGAGGTCGCTGCTGTTGAGCAGACGGTCGAAATCGCGGTCGTTGAGCAGAAGGAGGCCGAGGTTGCGGCTGTCGAGTCGGTTGCAGCCGTCGAGGATATCAAGACCGAAATTGTCGAGAAGACGGCCGATGCCGCGGTCGCTGAGCAGCAAGTCGAGGCCGCGATCGTCGAGAAGGCTGTCGAGTCCTCCGCTGCCGAGCAGCAGGTCAAGGCTATGATTGTGGAGAAGGCCGTTGAAGTCCCTGTCGCTGTGCAGCAGGTTAAAGCCGTGGTGGAGAAGATCGAGCCCGTCGCTGAAAAGGCTGTCGAGGCCCCTGCTGCTGCCGAGTCCGTCGCCCAAGTCGAACAAGTCAACGAGGAGGCCATTGTCGAGGCGCAGGCCGTTGCCACGACCCTGCCCGAGTCGGCCGCCCCGTCGCCCGTTCTTCGCGCTGTGGACCCGATCGTTCCCGCAGATGAAGCGGAGGAGCTCGAGCACGACCCGCGCCTGATTGCGTCGTTTGCGGCCCATATTGTTTTGGACGCGCACCCGGCCGAGGAGGAGGCCGTTGAGCAGGTGGAAGTTGTCTCACGCGAGATTGGGGTTGTTGCCGCCGAGGTACCATGATACTCATCAGAGTTGAAAGCTTTTTTCCGGTGCGCTCTTACTCCTGACGCGTCGCGTGCGCATTTTGTAGGAGGCTGCTCCCGCTGCTCCCGCTGCTCCCGCCGCTGTCGAGGCCGTTGCTGTCCCCGAGGCCTCACCGGCCGTCGAGTCGGCTCCAGTTGTCGCGCAGCCGCAAGCCGAGGTTGAGGTCGCGACGCGCGAGGTGGAGATTGTTGCTGAGGTTCGGCTCTTTGCGTGCATTTCCCAGCTCCATTGTGCTTTTGCTTTTGCTGATCCACACTTCATTTTCGTTTCCAGGTCGCTGCTCCCGCCGCCGACGTTGTTCCAGTCGCCGCGGAACCCGCCATTGCCGCTGCCGCCGCTGAGCCGCAGCCCGAGACCGAGACGTGTGAGACCGTTCAGCAGGAAGTCACTGCCGCGCCCGCCGCGGAACCCGTCGCTGAGCCGGTGCTTGAGGCCGTGCCCGAGGTTGCTGAACCCACTGCGACGCAGGAAGTCGTTGAGAAGGCCGCAGAGAAGGTCGCCGACGCTGCGGTCGAGGCGCAGATCGTGACCGAGACGACTGCCGTCGAAGTTTTGCAGAACCAGGCCGTGCCCGTGCCAGTTGCGGGGGTTATTGAGGCCGTTGCACCTGTTGAGGTCGCAGCGGCTGCTGCTCCCGCCGAGGAAGTTGCGGTGCCCGCTGAGACGCCGCGCGAATTACCCGCTGTTGACGCCACTACCACTGCCGCTCCCATTGAGGAAGTTACTGCTGTCGAGCAGAAGGTGGAAGTGATCGAGAAAGTGGCCGTCGAGGTCGAGCAGGTGCAGATCGCGGCGGAGCCAGCTGTCGAGGTCGTTCAAGCCGAGATCGCGGCCGAGCCCATTGTCGAGGCCGTCGAAACTGTCGCTTTCGCCGAGGAAGTCGTCGCGCCCGTCGAGCCCCAGGGCAAGACGCCGCGCGAGCTGCCCGCTGCCGCTGACGCCACGCCCGCGACGGCCGCCGCTCCCGTCGAGGAAGTTGCCGCGGTTGTGGAGAAGGTGGATGTGACCGAGAAGGCTGTCGAGGTCGAGCAGCAGGTGGAAGCGATCGAGACGGTCGTCGAGGTCGAGCAAGTCCAAGTTGCGGCCGAGCCCGCCGTGGAGGTCGTTCAGGCCAAGATTGCGGCCGAGCCTGTTGTTGAAGCCGTCGCGATCGTTGCTGACGTGCCCGCCGCCAAGGCTCCGCGCGCGCTGCCCGAGGAGCTCGAGCAGGCCACCGCCGCTGTCGAGGTGGTCGAGCAGCAACAGCAGCAGCAGCAGGTCGAGGTCCCTGAGCCGGTCCAGCCCGCCGTTGCCGCCGCGCCCGCCGAGGTGCAGCCGCAGGTTGAGGCGATTGCCGAGCCCGCCCACATCGAGGCTCCGGCCGCTCCGGTTGAGGAGCTCGCGACTGCTGAGCCCGCCGTGATCGAGGCCCCGGTCGCTCCGGTTCAGGAGCGCGCGGTCGCCGAGCACGAGGGAGTGGTTGAGGTTGTGGAGACGGTCGAGGTCATTGACGTTGTTGCGGCCTCAGAGGTGGCGCACGAGCAGGTCGAGATCGTGGAGCAAGCTGCGATCGTGGAACCGGCCGCGGTTATCGTCGAGGCGGTCCCGGAGGCCCCGCGACCGGTGGAGAAGGTTGACGTTGCCGAGCCTGTTGCTGTTGCGCCCGCAGGAGTTGTGGACGTGGCTGCGGCGTATGCCGAGATTGCTGAGACTGTTGCTGTTGCCCCTCCCGCCGAGATTGCCGCGCCGGTCACCGTCCCGGAGCCCGCCGCCGCGCCCCAAGCGATCACGCCCATTGACACGGCCGCGCCGTCGCGATCGAGCCCACCGAGTCGGCCCCCGCGCGCTGTCGGCACAGCCGTCGATTGACGACGTGGTCGAGTCGGTCGGGTCGGCAATTGCCGCCGCCGAGGCCGCTGTCGAGTCGAACGCGGTCGTCGAGACCGTGCGCGAAGATGCCGCCGACATTGTGGTTGTCGGGTCGGAGCTGGCGCCGGCGGCCGAGGAGGCCGCGCCCGTGCCGCCGCCCAAGCCCAAGTCGAAGATTGCCAACTTGATTGCCAAGTTCTCGTTCTAAGAATGCCGCGTCGACTAGTTTCGGGCGCGCGATGGAGCGCGCGAGGTCTTGCTCGTGTTTGGAAGAAAGCCATTGATCGTCTTTTGCTCGCTTCCTGTTGCGTCCCTGTTCTGTGTCTCGTTTTGTTCTGCTCGCACGACGCCGTCGAGCGCGCACGTACCGTAGATGTTGCGCCGACCTGTCCATAGCTGTAAACAACGTTCCTTTTGCTTTGATTTCCTTGCTTTGATCTCCTTTCTGGCGGAGCTGGCGGAAGTTGATTGTGAGGGCGCGGTGGGCGTCGGCCAGGTCGGCCTGCCTGTGCAGAGAAGCATGCGGCCCGCTCGCGTGCAAATGACGTGGGCCATTTTCGCGACTCCAGGCCCGGTAAACCAAACGATCCAGCACCGGGCACGCGCGCCGGCTCGACTGCTCCACACACTCAGCTGCAATCCATTCCCGACTCGGCGCAAATCAACCATCGACCAGGCCGCGCACGATTTGTGGCCGACTCGTCAACCCCATAGCGCAACTTGGCCGAGTCGTCTGTGCACGCAGCCAGCTCCGACCCGCCAACAATAGACCGAATTTGGACCATAGACCGACCTCGCCCAGCATGCTGCTGACGCTGTCGTGCATGAACGCCGAGCCCGCGCCCGCGCAGGGCCGACGGCGGTTCCCTGCGACGGCCGCGTCGGCCGTCAATCCCATTGTCCCGCCGCCGCCGCCCTCGCCGGTTATTCACGCTCCGCCACCGTTTTCGGGTGGACAGCAAGTGGGATCTGCTCATAATCTTGATTGGGTTGCGGGGATGGAGCTCATGCCACTTACACCTGCGTAGCCCGCTCTGCCGCGCATCGAGACGACGGGCCCAAGGAGCGCGTCGAGTCGCACCAACCGATTCTCGGACCAGCGGTGGCCGCGCGTGACTAACAACGTGCGCAACGAGAGCAGCCAAGTGTGGAAGTTGGACACGCAGCTCGGGTTCCGCTCCGGTGCGGTCCATTTTGGCAAGCGCGGTGCCCAGATTTGAGGCAGGCTAACGAATCGGCAACGGTCGATCGTGTAGCCAGCGAGCACTACCAGACGGACGCGGCCGAGGACGAGCGCGCGCGCCGGCTGACCGAGCGCGTGAAGAAGGAGCAGTTTTGGGATGCGCGACGGTGCGTTTTTTTTTTGATGGGACATCCGTCGGACGCGGTTGCGGGCACTGATATGCCTCGACATGACAGGAATCGGTGGGAGCAAATGGACCAGACGCGTTGGTTGCACGTGCGCGTCTCGGACGAGCAGGCGCGGCGGTTGCAGGAAGCCAAGCGACAGCGGAGTCAGCTGGGCCAGAGCAGGTGTGTGATTCGGCACCACCGCGAGTGAAGAGATTGGCCGGCTCACTGCGTCCGATCTCTAGCGTGGGCTACGACATTGTCTCGAGCGGATATCTGGCCAACATGCGTGGGCAGCGGCTGCACGACGCGGATAGCGCGGCAAGGGTACCGGGATCTCAAGGTTCCCTCATCCCGATTCCGGTCGCGGCTCATGAACTTAACGCGATGTCCGCACGCGTGGTGATTAGGCGCGCCTGTCGAGCCGAACGCAAAACATCCACCGCAACGCCAACACGTACGACCCGGTACGCGGATGCGACTTGCATCCGACGCCGCACGAACCGCGCACGCCGCTGCCGCGGCCCGTGAACGGGGTGCGTCGGATCGTTTGACTGTGACCGGACCTGGGGAAGAAAGACTGGACTCGGGCAAATGGCGCAATACATGTCGTTTGGGCACAATCAGCGTGAGCGCGACCGAGCGCGCAACTGCACATCTCTCCTCGTTATCGCTTTCGTGCAAGAAAAGGGCCAGCATTCAGTCTGACTTCAGGAGCGCACTCCACGTGGGAAACGCATGTGTCTCCCCTTCTTTGAAGGTTGATCAACTCGAGAGCAGCGTCTCGCACTTGGGCATCTTGGCTGTGGTCGCGTCCGCATCGTCGCTGCTCGCGGCCATTGGCGGCACCCGTCCGCACCGCGACTTCGCGCACGCATCAGCATCGCGCGCGACTGGCCGCACTTCGTTTGGAGCGCCGACCCGTGCCTGACCCGCTGCAACGTCGCCGCTCGAGCGTGTCCTCGCCGCACGTTGACCCGCATCACGACGACCGTGATCTCCCGTTCTCGAGGCGTTCTCGCCGCGCACAGCCGAGATTCGTGCTCCTCTCAGTCTCGTTTCGTTCCAAGCGCGCTCGCTCCTTCGATCGCATCGCGGATCCGCAACGAACCAGCTGCTGCTTCTTGGCCCAACACGCGCGACGAGCAACGACTTCAAGCCGACTGCTGCCCAGTCTGTTGATCTCTTGTCTCCACCCGTACCACTTGTCGCTTCGGCTCTGGCCGTCCTCGAGGATCTCGCTGCGAGCGACCAGCCAGTGATCGTGCCCATAACGCCATCTCCACTTGCTCATCTCGACCGAAGCTGGCCGCCTGCCCAGTGACCACGGCGACTCGGCTCGCGATCACGCCGCGCGAGCCTCGCAGTCTCCACCTCTTCCACCGCCGCCGCCATGGCGGGCGGCAGCTCCAAGTGGCGTGCCTGGCTCACGGCCTTTCTCTATAACTGCGCCTTCTCCCTCGCGTGCGACAACCATGTCGCCGAAAAAATCGACCTTCTCGGGCGGCTCATCGAAGGAATCCAGTTAACCGCACTCGCCCTCCATCCGGCGCTGACGGGCTGGGGCCAATCGGGTGTGCAACTGTTTCTGAGCTACTTTTTGCTCGAATTCGGCTCGTCGACAGAGTTTTACGCGCTCGTCATTGTCGTGCTCTTCATGTTCCTGATGTTCGCGCGCCTCGGCATCCAAGTGGCCAGCTACGGGATCGCGCCGGTCTCGCGGTTCCTGCATTTCGGTCGCATCAGCTTCAAGGTTGTGCAAACGATCCTGTGCCTGCCGGTCGCCGTCGTCGTCGCGCGCGTGCTCGATGATAACGCGATCATCTTGCTCAGCGCCGCCGACAGCTCGAACACTGGCGATGCTGGTGGGGGCGCGCCTGGCAACAGCAACAGTACCGCGACGGCCATCGCCAATATCGTGTTGGCCGTGGTCGTGTTTGGGATCGCCCTGCTCCCGACCATGGTCACGCTCACGTTCCTGTCCCCGCCCGACCACGCGCGGATCACGGGCCTGACGCGCATCTCGTCGCGGCAGCAACTGTGGGTCGGACTCCTCAAGCTCGCCCTAGGCGCCTCGTACAGCCTGCTCGGCGCACAAGCGCGGTACACGACCATTTCCGGCCTACTCGCGCTTCTCGCCTCCATCTTCATCGTACCCTACTACGGCGCCGGCCTCCCCAACCTGCTCAGCACCATGTGGGTCGCGCTACCCACGTTTTTCGCGATCGTTGCGCTCTTCCTGCCCGGCACCGGCACGACCGCGACCTCGTCGCCATTTTTCATGACCGCGATTATTGGCGCGATCCCGTTCGCCGCGGCCATGGGCGCGCTCTACGTCCTGCGGCTGCAGTACCTACTCCGTGGGACCGGGTTCTGGGAACGCGAGTTGCGCAACCTCGGCCATTACTGGAAGTCCGTTGGCGCGCACACGTCGCGGTGGCGCGCGAGCGCTGTGCGCCGCGCGTCGCAGGCCGTTGGTGGGACTGCTGGCGGCGAGGCTCCCGCAACCCCCGCGACCCCGTCGGCCGCCGGCAATGCCGGTCACGGTGACGCGGCAACGACCGCAGCGGCCGAAGCCGTCTTCCCAGCGCTGCCCCCCGACGTGGTCCTGTCGCGGTGCCGGTTCCATCTCGAGGTCGTGACGGCTGCGTACTACATTCATTTCGCTTCGCACGGGAAAGCCATGCCGTGGGTGGTCGATTTCACGACGCGCGCGACCAAGAAATTTGCGGGCAATGTGATGCTGCAGGAGCTCTTGATCCTGTGGCTCGGGTACTTTGATGCCGGTTCGGCACACCAGCGCGCGGTCGTCAACAATATGATTCGCAAGCTCGTCGCGCGGCACATGGTCTTTTGGGACGTGCGGTTCACGTTCTTCCGGATCTTGAAGATGCATGAGATGGCGACGTACCGGCAGCAGGAGGATCTGCGCAGGTTTACGAATTTGGATCTGGCGCGCTACGTACGTTGTGTTTTTGGGGGTTGCTGTTCGTTTGCGCATGGAGTCGCTGATTCTTGTCGTGCCGCGACTCGTTCTAGATCCACAACTTCACCCTCGCGCGAAAAGAGCACACGGTCGCGCTGCGCTGGGCCTGTCATTTCTGGAAGTCGGCAAGCAGCGATCATCCGAATATCGACACGGTACGCTTTCTTGGTGCTCGAAGCTCGTTTTCGTGAGCACGGCTGACTCTTCTTCTGCTCGTGCAGATTGACTTCTTGGCAGGCAGAATGCAAAAGCACCAAACCAGGTCGCTGCGACACTACCGCATCTTGCTCTACAGGTCTGTCCCTCCCCTCATCTCCATCCACCTCACCGCTAGTCATCCCCGACCCACTGCCCCCCCCCCCCCCCCCCCAACACACACACACACACACCGTGTGTAGCTTCCCGTCGGTCATTTCACTGCTTCGGTGCTACGCCTCGTTCGTGCTCGATTGCCTCAACAACCGGTCCCTCGCTGAAGAAATCCTTGAGCACGCCGAAAAGCTGCAAGAGGACCGCATGGAATCCCGATCCGCCGTCCCGTACCACCACGCGGCCACGGTTGCCGCCTTACGCCCGGCCCCCTCATCCGTCGCTGTCGATAACCCGTCGACCGTCTCGCTGCCGATGATGGCATCGGGCCCGTCCCCCGGCGACTCGGCGCGCCAAATGATGCCGCCGCCGGCATCGCCCAACAAGTCGGCCAGTGGCAACATACGCGCGCGGCGCAGTAATAACGGGAGCACCGACCTGTTGCAGACGCCCGGCGCCACTGGCGGCGGGGACGATACGTATTCGGAGCATACGCGCACGAGCAGTCACGCGCACAGCTCGGACGTGTTGCAGTCGATCAATGCACAGTCGATCTTTGATGTGGATAGCTTTGAGGAGCAGCGGCATGGGTTGGCGATGGCCGGGTTGCGCAAGCTTGCGCAGAGGATCGTCTTGTCGCTCGGCGTGTTGCTGGCCGGAATCATTGCGCTGTATTTGATTGGCGTAAATGTGATGGCGTCCGAGGCCGCGGATCGCGCCAGTATGCTGGATGCCGGCGAGTACGTGGTAGCTTGTTTGCATGCGTGATCGGTTTCTTGGGACTCACACATTTCTCTCGTTCGTGGTATGCAGCCTGCGCATCAGCTTCCTGCAAGCGTCCTACGACATCCTGACGCTTAACCACCAACTCGCGACCAACGCGACCGTCGCCGACATGACGCGCACGCAACAGTCGCTGATCCTGTCCGGAGCCAACGTCATGATCACGCTCAACGCCATGTTCAACCGCTCTTCCACGATCGGGACCAACCTCAATTTTTGGGCGACCCCGTTCGCGTACGACTTCAACACGGGCACCACCGTGAACCCGATGGCGTTCATTCGGCAATTCGGGCTCTCGCTGTACAGTTCCGGGCTGTATCCCGCCGCCTACCTCGACGCAACCTACGGCGACCTCGTCTGGCTCACGACCAACGTGCTCCCGCCGACCGACCCGGACGCGTTCCTCGCGGGTTCGACCGCGTTCGTCAAGGCGTTTCAGCAGTTTTACGAGACGAACGTGGCTGCGCGAGGGAGATTGATGCATGTGACGGGGATCGTGCTCAGTTGTTTGCCCGTGGTCGTGTTCTTGGTCCTGTTTTTGCCGATCTGGATCAAGCTCTCGCGCGAGATCACGGGGGTGATGCGACTGTATGGCCGGATCCCGCGAAGGGTCGCGCAGGTCCTAGCGCAGGAAATGTCCGAGTGTCTCAAGGAACAGATGGAGAGCGATGGCGTGGATTCGGCGGATATGCCCGCGGGCGCCGGGAGTGGGGGTGGGGGTGGGGGTGGGGGTGGGAAGGACGGTGGTGGGGCCGCGGGGAGCCGCGAGCAACTCGCGCGACGGAGTACGGCGGCCGATGCCGATTCGACCAAGGGTGCCGGTGCACTCAGCAGCGGTAGTACGAGTACCGGCAGCACCGGTGGGACCGGCGACGACTGGTCCGGGCTCAATTCCGGGCAAGACCGGCTCGCGCGCAACCACCAGCTGATGGCGCGTTCTCTGTGGCTCGTGGTTGCGATGCTCGTCCTGATTTCGGCGGTCACGGTCGGTTTACTCATGTCGTTTGTGATCGCGATCGACTATTCGAGCGAGCGCGCGTCGATCATCAATTATTCGGGCGGCCGCATGTCATACATGTTTCGCGCGCTCACGTATGCGCGGGAATTGACGTATATGAATGGCACCACCGCGAATGCGACGCTGCTGAGGGGGTTGATGGTGAGACATGCTGAAACGGCACGGCAGATTCATGAGGGGGTATTGTTTGGAAACCGCTCGATGAATATCGGCCGCACGTTCGGATATGTATGTGCGATACTTGCTCTTTTGGATTTTCGCGCGGCGATCAACTAACTCTCCATTTCGCGACCGAACCGTAGGTCGTTCCCGCAGACTCGATCACCTTCACCCGCTCATGCAACGGCGGTCTCGAATGCATTTCGATCGAGGAAGGGTTCGCCTTCTTCACGCTGACGGCGCGGCGCATCTACGACACGGGGACCGTCACGCCCGGCAGTCTCGGCGTCTTGACGGCGATTGCGAGCAATGGGACCAATTTCCGCAACAACATCATGGCCGTGCGTAACGTATACTCGATGCTGCACGCGCCCGAGATTGCCATGGCGAATACGGCGTCGACGGGCCTGTTTGCGTGCATTTTCCCGTTATACGTTGTCATGGGGGTCGCGCTCTATTACCCGCTCAGCAGCGTGGCGAATTTTATTCGGCGCACGCGGTACGCTCCGTTCTCCGAGTTTGTGTTTGTGATGATCGTCGTGGGCCATACTTACGCCTGGACTCCCGTCAGAAACATTCTCTTCCAACTGCCCGAGGAAACCGTCGTCAAGATCCCGCCCGTGCGAGACTACCTGCGCACCGGCGCCATCGACCTCTCGCACATCTCCGTCTTCTCGCGGAAACGGCGCGCCGCCAAGAAACCCACCACTTCAGGCACACCTGCCTCCGCCGCCGCTGCCGAAACCACGGGCAAACGGCGCCGGTCGCAGGTCGCCGCCGACGCCAACGCACGACTGCGCCTGTCTATTGGCGCCGCCGCATCGAATGAACCGCCCATCACCATCGACGCGGCTACACCGACGACCGCCGTGAACCCGCGCGCGCCGGTGACTCTCCAGGCTCCAGGGGACGGCGACAAGGGCGGCGGCAAGGGCGACCCGCCGCCCCTCTCGGCGATGCGGCGGCACACCGTGCCCGATAGCCAGCGCGTGGTCCGGATCGTCGATGACCGGCCGTTCGAAGTCGGAGCCACGGCAGACGATTCGACCCCGTTGCCGCGCGCGCGCAACTCGCTCGACCGCGCCGTCTCCACCTCGGCCACAGCGTCGGCTCTGGTGGCCCCGTCGCACCCGCCGACAGCCAGCATGTTCTCGTCGACTGAGTCGAACACGGCGTCCTCGTCGGCGTCGCCGTCGCCGCGGCGCGCGATCACGCGGTGGATCCGGCAGCAGCAGGAACAGCTCGAGGAGGAGCGGCGGCGGGCGGCCAGTGCCGCGGCGGCGGCGGTGGATGGCGAGCCCGGTGAGCGGCCGCGTGCGATTTCCGGACAGTCGATTCGCCGGTTATTGTCGCTCGGGAATAGCGGGAACGCGGGTGGGCACGGGAGTGCGGCACCGCCACCACCGCAGCCAAGCCGTGGAGCGGGAGCGGGAGGTGGGGAGGACGCGAATGGGGTGCCGAGTATTCGTGCAATTCCGCCGTCGACGGGGACGTTGCCGAAAGTGGAATCGGGGCCGGACGCGCCGAGTCCGGTGTGATGGACTGGAGGGGAGGGGACTGGTGGGGAAGGGACGAACGGGACTCTGCGGGAGTGAGCGCAAGTTTTGGCACGGTTGATGATTTATGGATCAAGGGATTAGGATCACCCTGTTTACGCTTACTTGTCTGGGGGAAGGCTGGGAAGGTGAATGGGCGGCCAAGGACGCAAGTGGCGCAGTTCCATGGCACGGGGACGGATTTTGACCAAAAGAAACATTTACCGTGTTGTGGTCTGGTGGAGAAACGAACCAGAGTCGTGCTGAAAGGCGTTGCGCGTTTTGGACATGCTTTCAAATGTACAAGCAAATCCGGTTTGTAATTCAACAAGCTTCGTGAAACTACCCCGCTCGTTACCGCACCGCACAGTGTCGCAACGAGCGCCTCAGCCTCGTCGGCGTAAGTGCGCTTCCTCCACGCTCACTTCTTCATCAATTCGTAGATTTGTCGCTGTCATGAGCTCTCTTTTTCGCTTTATGACTGCTCATTTTGTTGTCGCTTCGGCCACTTATACTTGGGATTGCTGCGGCCATCACCGCTTTCCTGTTCCGGTCCTTCCGACCGTTTTCACCCCCGTTCCTTTTCGTCTCCACAAGTATGGCTACGTCCCGCCTTCCTGTTTCGGCATCTCGCATTGAGTGCTCGATACCGGTCCGTTTCCTTCGTCCCCGCCCCCTTCTCTCGCACCGTTCTTGTGTGCTCTTTTGCCATATGCTTTGTGATCCTTGTTCTGATCTCGCATTGAGTGCTCGATACAGATATATTTTGTTCGCCTCAATTACGCCGCGTCCCGGCTCTACAACAGATGCCGTCTCCTGTGAGCCGAATTTCCAGGAAATCAAGCGCAGCGGGTCGAGCACGGACAAAACAAAGGAATACAGGACGAGAACCATTTGCGAGTAAGTGGGATCAAACAGACGAGACTTGGCCAGGTGCATTTCTTCGAGTGGAGGCGAGTTGGGTCACAATACTTTAGACCAGATCTTTGCCCCACAATGGGAATGCATCAATGCAGCTGGTGCGGGTCAAACGAGAGCGCAAGCGGGCACTCAAGGCTGGGGTTGGCATCAACAACAAATTCGCCTATGTTCGACACGTGCAGTTTGGCAAGGGTCGGTGAAGCGAGCCGGTCGATCAAGTACTCAACAATGGCGTCCGTGCACTTTGGGACATCAGCGCGCAGCGCCCGGTATGGAGTGGGGAACCACGACAAGATACCGCAGGCATCATCCTCAAACCCCTCGGTTTCCTCAAATAACTCGTCCCAGTCTTGAATATCAACGTCGAGGTTTTCGACGGCCATGAGTTCAGAATTCAGACTTGGATTCATTGTGAGACTGCCAGATGAGCCTGCAATGACACCGATTTGGAGGGACCGATTTGTAGGGACCGCAATTGCTGCTTGCGTCGCTGGTCCTGTGCGGCTGCTGGCGTCGTGAGCGCGGCCTTGGCCAGCGGGACGTCAACAGCTTGGACGAAATCGTGCAGGAACTCCTGCAACTTAACGAGCGTTTCCAGTGCATTCACCAGCGCTGGCGTGCTGCTGGTCCCAAAATCCTCGGAAAGCTCCATGGAATTCACTGGAGAGGCTTTCAGCTTGAGGACCGAATGCGACGGCGGCAAGCGGTTGAATAAATTGCACCCAGTCCGTGTCATATTCAACATCCAACAAGCTCAGCTCCAAGCGGCGCAGGCCGAATGGGAAGTGGATCAGGGTCGCAAACGTCGCCCAATCGAAATACGTATCACGAACATCGAGGTGCTGCAGGGTGAGCGGATACACGGGCAACTGGTCGTCCTGGAAATTATGGTAGCCGAGTAAGAGGCGACGGCATGCGGGCGGGATCGGAAGGCGGCAGTTGCGACGATGAAGCACTTAATGGCGGATATCCACGTGCGCGACTGGAACAGTCGTCCATTTCCGTGACACGGCGACATCAGCCTCGTCTGTGGCGGCGGACCAGGGGAGCAACTTGCGATTACGGTCGTGTGACGGGAGAACGAGCATCCACTTCCACGCCGCGTGCTTGACCTAGCCAGCAACAAACTTGCCAGTCCAGCGCATGACGACGCGCGCCGGCCATGCCCATATATCGGTTTTCAACATGCTGTCAACGTCGCGCGGGGCCTGAATATGAAAGCGTTGAGACGCAGTGCTTGAAGGACGACGCGCACGGCCGGAGCAAAGAAAGCCGCGAAGCAAGGGCCAGGTGGAGCAAATCAGCTGCGTTGCTGCTGTCTCGAGGGATAATCATATTGGCCAAGTTTGCGACAACGTCGCACGGAAGACGCTTGATCGGGGCGCGCTCTTGGTTGCAGGTCTGCACGACGCATCCTGGTGCGGCCACTGCAGTCATGGCTGGGGGAACCACAGGTCGCGCGATCTGCTGATTCCCGCCGTCATTCTTCATGTCAATACTTGTGAGCCTCAAACCCTGTCAGTGCACGAAGTGGCCTGAAGTAGGTAGGGAGGGGTCAAGTGGAAGGAGCGAACACGTCTTTGCGAGACCGCGGGAAGATGCGAAACCAGAAGTTAATTAGGTCCCCTGGCGAAACGCAAAGAGAACATCTCGAAAGGACAATGTGGACAATGGTCGTTTACTTAAGTTGTGCGCATCCACATTTCCACCACATGCTGGTTTGTTGCGCATCGTCACATTCGAGCCTCCACTCGATCGTGGATGCTGATGAGCGGGCTGCAGAGTCGTGGCAGTAATAATCCCCAGTGCTTCAGAATATATGAATTGAAATAACATTGCCACGTTCTCCACATCCGCATACAAGTTGAACATGGCGGTGATGATGAGCCCCCATTGCGACCCTCAATCCAAATCGCCCACCAGAGCATCGTAAACATCCGTCGAAAACCGGTTAGCCGACGAAAAGCGGAACCCAGACCCAGCGGCCCATGCCGTTGATGTGTTGATACACAATTTGGGGGCTCCGATCCGCGTCTTGCCTGCGCGCCGCCGCGCTGCCAAAAGGAGACGTCCCACATCGTCATCGAGGTTGCAGCCGAACACAATCAGCTTGCAGAGCGAAAGCGGGATCGCTTCAATCCAGTGCGCGGGATCGAGGTCGTCACTGAGCGCCAAGTTGAACGATATGTCGAGCACGCGCAAGTTCAATGGGAAGGGTGTCGGTAGTGTGTGGAACCGGTTGCGCGCAAGATTCAGCACGCGCAAGTTCAACGGCAGCAGTGGCTGGAGGAACTTGAGATCGCCCGTGGTCAGTCCATTCTGGCTCAAATCAAGACGATAGAGCGATGCCGGAAACGTCCACGACTCGTCCGTGAACCCAGAAACAATGCGGCTCGGCAGGCACCGCGACAATGACAACGACGTGAGCATCAACGGCAACTCGTGCGGATTGAACGACGAGAGCACAAGCGGGCGTACGAGCATCGGGTCCACGTCCGCGACAAATTGACCGTTATTGCACACATGCAGTTTGGCAAGGGTCGGCGCCACGAGCCGTTCCAGCACGCACTTGGCAATCGCGTTCGTGCACTTTGGTACAGCAACCCGAAGCTCATGGTTTGGGGTGGGAAACCACGACAACATGCGGCAAACATCGTCCTCGAACCCTTCGATGTCAACAAACAGCTCGTCCCAATCATGAATCGCGACATCGAGTTCCTTGAGACCCATGAGCTGAGAGCGCGAGCTGGGACTCATTTCGAGCCCAGCACGAGAGCCTGAAAGAACACCGATTTGGAGAGACCGCAATCGGCGCTCGCATCGCTGGTCTTGTGCGACGATTGGTGTCATGAGCGCAGCCATAAACTGGCGGTATGTCAACGGCTCGGATGAAGTCGTGCTGAAGCTCCTGCAGCTTTGACGAGTTTTTCCAAAGCGTGTACCAGCGCCGGCGTACTACGGTCACCAAAATTGTCGGGGAAGCTCAACGCCATCATCGGTTTTCAGCTTGAGGACCGAAAGCGTCAGCGGCAAGAGCTCAAATAAGTGCATCCAGACCTCGTCATCAACTTCCATGACGTTCATCTCCAAGTGACGCAAGTTAACTGGGAAGCGAGCCAGGTTTGCAAGCGTCGCCGAGTCCATATGAACGTCAAGAATTTCGAGGAGCTCGAGGGTGGGAGGGTAGACGGGCCAAGTATCGCACTGAGCATCGATCATGAGGCTGCGGCAAGCAAATGGCACCGGGAGGTGGCAGTTCCCCATGTAGAGGGCGTAGTGGCGAACGTGCTCTTGCTTGACTGCTACAGTCGACCATTTTCGCGACACGGCAACATTAGAGTCATTCGCATCCGCCGACGAGAGCAACTTGCGGTCACGATCGCGCGGCGGGAGAACAAGCATCCACTTCCAGGACGACGTCCAGTCAACAGAGTCTGCAACAAAATTGCCCATCCAACCCTTGACGAGCCGCACTGGCCATTCCCACATTTCGCTTGCCAGCATGCAGTCAATGTCGCGCGGGAGCTTTACTGTAAAGTCATTTTCTCCGGTACGCGGCGCTTGGATGATGACGCGTACTGCTGGCGCAAAGAAAGCTGACGAGGCAAGGGCGAGGTGGAGCAGCGTCGTTATGCCGGCATATCGAGAGTAGATCTTCCAGGCCAAAATCTCGACAACATCGTATGGAAGCCGTTCAATTGGAGCGCGCTCATGGTTCGTCTCGACGGATCTGCTTGGTGCGATCAATGAGACTGAACTGGACGTGGAGGTCGCGTTGCCCGGTATCTGCTGATGCACGCCATCGATGCTTGAATTGATACTCGCCATTCGAAGCACTGACCAATGCGCGAAGTGGTGGATGTTTGGTCGTTGGTTTGCACTGGCGGCGGGAAGTTGCCGCAAGCAAGAAGGCCGCAGGTTGCACCACAGGCTCGCACAGTGTGACAAATGATGGTTGCTGTCTCATCACAGCGTCATGCCAAGCATGCCCAGGCTGGTCCATGACTTCCTCCATTGCTTTGACCCACCATACGCCGAGACCCTTGGCATAAGCGGGCGAAGGGTGATTGCGCAGTGCGTCGCCTCTCCACGGCATGTTCAAGGGATGAGCAAGATGCTTCCTGCTCTGTCTCTTTCAAAGAGCCTGATTTCACCTGAAACCAAAGCATTCTGAGACTGTCCATTTATGCTGCATTTGGCACGTCAATAAATCACCCCACGATCACAGGTCTCTTACTCGAGATTACGCCCACAGAGCGCTTGGTACACTTCATCAGAAAACCGGTTGATGGGATAGACCACATTCCTATGCTGGTCCACCACCATCTCCTGCTTGGGCCACCCAGCACGCATTCGCCCAGCACGACGGCGCGCTGCAATCAACATGCGTCCGACCTTGTCGTTGAAGTTGCACAAACGGATATCGAGACGCCGTAGTGTGGACGGCAGAGATGTGATCCACTTGCCCGGGTTCATGTCTTCTGAGAGCCCCGGATTACCAGCGATGTTGAGAGTGTGCAATTTGGACGGAAGCGGGACAATCAGCGAGCAGAACTTGTTCTTCGAAATGTCAAGATGCTGCAAATTGGGCGGCAACAGCGGCTGCAACATTGCAAGGTCGTCGGTTGTGAGACCATTGTCGCTCAATCGGAGGGATGTGAGTGTTGATGGCATCGCCCATCCCTCCTTGATCGCGTCGGGCATCATGCGACCCAGCGGGCAGTTGGTGAGCGCCAGAGATGCGATTCCTGGGGACTTTCGTGCAGGATCAAGTGCGACAAGAGACAAAATGGAATGTACGCTCGAGTATGGGCCCAAAGCATCGAGGTCGTTGATGAGCGACAGCTTGATGTCGCGCAGGGTAGTAGTTACGAGCTTATTGAGCATGACGTTTGCCAGCGAGTCGGTCCACTCGGAAAGCGACAAATGTAATGACTGTGTTGGCACAGGTAGCATGGCGAGGGCCTTGCCCACTCGCTCATCACCAATGCGCGGCTGTTCACACTCGTGGATTGCACAATCCAGGTGCGAGACGGTCAGAACAGTACGCGGCTTGTCACGGTTCTCAACCAGTGGCGCCGTATTCGGGAAAGCAAGCACGAGGTGGAGGGATCGCATTGGAGCAGGATCAGACGACCCAGAGCGCAAGGTGAGAGCGTCAATGACAAGAGCCAAATCCTCGACCCGTAAATAATCATGGGAAAACACTTGCAGCTGCTTCATCTGTTGAAGAGAACTCGTAAGTGACCCCGCAACCAGTCTTCGGCCAGTATCATTCGGGTAGTCGTCCTCGTCAAATGACAGTTTGAGCGTGACAAGAGTTGGTGGTAGCTGCTGATAAAAAGAGCGCAGTACGTGACTGTCCTTGATGAGACCAAACCTGACGATCAACGACCGGAGTGCAGAAAGTGATGCAAGAGACTGTTGCCGTGCAGCATCGTCCAGATCAATGTACAACAGCTCGAGCGTAACGAGCGCGTTCAAGTACATGGGCAAAACATTCGGCTTTTCCCAGTCGGCACGGCATAGCGTCAAGTACTGGCAAGTACGTGGAACTGGCAAATCCTGGTTGGTCACATTGGACGTGTAGCGCACGAGCTGGGTTTCTGGCACATGAACTGTCGTCCACTTGCACGAGATCCAATTCAATTCACCCGGCCTCCTTTCATTGAGCGGCACGTAAATCCGCCCAAAAGTGCGCGTCGGCAAGATCAAACGCCACGTCCAGGCCAGGTTGGAGGGTGCCTTAATGTCGGCAACAAAGCCACCCGTCTGCGCAGCGACGCTCTTAGTCCATGGCCACGCGTCCTCGGAAGCGACGGAACAGTTTTGTCCCGAAGCAATGAACGGGATGTTGCGGCGACGATGGCGAATGGCGGTGTGCACGGCCGGGGCAAAGAACATGGGCGACGAAATGGCCAAATGCAATAGCGCTGTGCGGTCTGAGATGGTGCCCGCCAAGACCCACTGGGAGGTAATTTCAACAACGTCGTAGGGCAGGCGCTCAATCGGCGCTCGAATCATGGGATAGTCTGTGTTGCTTGTCAACGTTGAGTTGGAACAAATGGCGGCCAGCGTCCTTGCATCCCCACGCGTGGATTCTTCCGAGGTTGCCGATGAGCTGGATTCGCGCTTCATCGTGCGCGAAGTGGCCTTGGATTAGATGTTGTGAATGGTGAGACTGTTCGTTGCTCTGGTGCTCCCTGTGAGCACAGCAATCAAAGGAAGTCATGAACCGACAAGAACCATGCATCAGGTTTGCGCGTCCAGGTTTTCCGGGTTTCCAAGCCACTTGCTCGTGCCTGTCGCCCACGCTTGCCAGTCCCTTGTTCATTCTGCTTCGTATCCACTCTCAAATCCGACGGCCGACAATGTGAATCATTCCCCCATTCTCGCCAGGCAGGGCTTTGACATCGTGCTGACTCCCATCCAGTGACATTTCGCTTGCCGTTTGAAGGATACCTAGCAGAACTGTCGCAGGAAGTGTTCTACCGAGTCGACGCCTTTGCGCTCTGCTGCCTCTTGTGGCGCATCGATCGCATCGTCGCTGCTGTGTCGCCGATTCCTTGAATGCAGCAGAATCATGAGTGAGTGTGACAGTCATGCAAGGGAGGCACGGCCCACACCACTGCTGGAGGTGCACACGCATCACTTGGCTCTGGCATTTGGCGAAAGAGGGAGACTGGAAGCACAGGCGAATTCAAAAAGACTTTGAAAGGATGACGAAAATGGTGCACTGCAAACAGAAATAATGGCACGCACAACCCGGTCAAAAACGAAAGAAAAAACAACCGGCACGAAAGCAGCAGCCGCACGAGTGGCTTGAAATTCTTGCACGAAAAAGGCAGCAGGCAGTGAGCTCCTCAAAATTGGCGGTCCCAACGTTCAACTTGGGCAACCCAGCTCTTGTCCTCCCAGCCTTGCTTCGAGCAGCGTCAAATCGGAGGCCAGCATCGTCCCTCAACGCGCAATGCCGCGCATCCAGCTCCCGCAAACCCTCGGGCAAGCGCATAACAAAAATCCTGAACCTACCCATCGCGTGAATCGGACGGACTCTCGTGCAGCGGATGCTCCTCGGGTACGAGAAAGCCGAGCTTGACTGAGTGCATCGCACTTGCGGCGCCGTCTGGCACACGTAAGTAGAGAGCATCGAGCAGAGGGTCCAATTTTTCGAGGCGCAGAAAATCATGATAAGACGCTTGCAGGTCTGAAGATCCCTAAAGCAAACGAATAAGGGCCACCGCGCACTCCGCCCAATCGGTTTCCAGAAGGATAATTCACCAGTCCATTCCAGTTTCAGCTCAACAAGCGACTTTGGGAGACAGCAGAGCAGAGCGGCCAACACAGCATCCGAATCAATCGACTCTAACGTGATGGTCAGCTTGGTCAATCCTGGCGGGAAATTGGCGGTAACAACATCGTGCAAGAATGTGATAGGCCCTCACAGACAAAGTAGTTCAGCTTGAGAGATGTCAGCGCCGACGGGTACATGGGCCACGTATCAATCGTTTCCTCGTACGCAGCATCGATGACAAGGCGCTGGCACAACTTTGGCATCAGCATGCGCTGGCTTCCAGGTAAGAGACGGTACTGGCGTAACTGGTCGATTGGAATCCGAACTGCCGACCACTTTAGGCTCGGCCTCGAGCACGCCTACGCGTAGTAATCTAACTCCAATACAGGCTTGCGGTCCTTGCAGCGTGGCGAGAGGATGAGACGGCACACCTATTGCCTGCAGACAGTGCGGTCCCAAAGCAAGGAACCAGTCGACTGAAGGTCACTCTGATACAATGTTCCTTGCGTCTCGTCCTGCAGGTCCTCATCATCAACGTCATCGAGGTGGGGGGGGGGGGGGGAACAATTGGCCTGGGTCATGGATAAGGGTGCGGATGGTAGGAGCAAAAAAGTTGGCTGAGATTGTCGCCAAACGTGCAAGCGTCTGGCAGCCCTCCTGCTTATCCAATGTAACGACGGGAATCAACTTGCATGGTTGCTCAACCACGTTCAATGGCAGTCGCTCAATCGGGCGACCGCTCAGGGACAGGGATAAACCGATATTCGGTCACAAAATGGTTCGTCATCATCCTCTTCCAACTCTAGAGAGTGCCATTCCGGGTGTTCAGCTCGCGCAATTCCTACCTCGATATCATGACGGTCGCGCGATGTGCGACCTGCAACTTGAGCTGCGGCAATTCGTCCAAGTATTCGAGGAGTATCAAACCGGGAAGCTTGAAAGACTGCAACGGTTGCTTGGTTTTCATCAGCCGCATAGCAAGAGCATCGAGCGATGCAGGCGCGTCAGTGAAACGCAAAAAGGTATGATGGAGCACAAGAAACAACGGCAAGCTCGGCAAGACGTGGACGAGTGTGGAGTTCTCACGTCGCCCTGCAAGAAGAAGTCGCTGCCAAATGCCTGGAAGATTGGCCCCGCATGCAATCTTGAGGTCGGCAAGCGCCTGTATTAGTCTGTAGTAGAGCTGCACGAGCAGCTCTTCGACTGAGAGCTCGTCCAAATTGAGCCCAAGCTGACGGAGCGCAATTGGCACGCGTACAGTGCATTGAGGCAACTTGGCTTGTCAGCAAGCTTGTCTACCCATGCGCAGGGACGTGACGGTTGTCGGGTACTCGTCAAAAAATCACAGGATGCGACGAGCCACGAATGAACCGTCATTCAAGGTTTGGCACAATGGTGGAACTGGTAATGTGCTTGTCATGGCAGTGAGCATAAAGTGACGCATGGGCGAGCAAATTCGAAACTGACGACCATTTGTGTGACTAACTGCGCTTAGTGTCCTTGGCCTGGCCCCACACGGCATCGTAAGCAGCGCATTGGTGTTGTCGGTCTCACCCCGGTAGAATGACGCACCCCGTCGGCTGCGACAGATTTAGGCGCGTATCCATGGTTTAACAGCCCACAAGTACTGGCTTGCGCTTCGAACTCGGCCAATAAACCTCCACTGCTGATTCTTCGGGGAGCAAGTCCCCAGCCAGCATCTCGAACACTCGGTTGGAATCGTCCCACCACTTGGAGTCATCGGCGCCGCCTGCATCAGATGCATCGTCGGTCGCTTGCTTTTTTGTCGAAGACACAAACTTGATGCGGTCCAAGCATTCGTCCACAGTTGCCGTATGAATAACAGGCGCAAAAAGGACCGGTGCAGCCAGCACCAGATACACAGCGTCGTGCGATCGGCCATGGCAAGTACATGGTAGTGCAGAATGAGATAAATGTCGTCGGGTGGCTGTTCGATTGGCGAGCGCATCTCCGCTGAACTGGGCGTGTAGGCGCTGGCCGTCAATGCGCATCTCATGATTGCTACAGTCGACAGGAACGGAGGTAGCGAGCTGCGGCTTGCAAATAGTTGCTGATGATGTAGGGGTTGGGGTTACTAGTTTTCTGAGCCGTTGTGGCAAGAGGAATAACTGGCCGGATCCTGTTGTGACTGTTGTGACTGACGGCTGGTTCGTGGGATGTGTATCGTGTAAAAGCTGCAGCCTGCAAGAGCAGATCAGGTTGCTAGCCTTTTAGCAGTAGTCTCGCTCAGAATACATAGCTTGGAATGAACAAAGTAATTCGAAAATGCCGACAATTACAGAAGAAAAAAGACGAGCCATTCTCACCCTCTCTCACCCTTCACCACCTTCGCGGTCGCGTCGATCGATCAGCCGACATGAGAGCACTGTACATGCGACGGTCGAACCGATTGAACGCAACGCCCTCGTCTGCTTCATCCCTCAAGTCTCAAAGTGTGCATCCGTGACAGTACGCAGCTTGGCAAGGCCTGCCGCCGTCAGACCAATGCGCTTCCGCAACGCCGAGATAAACGCGCCGATACTTTCGTCGATTTGGCAAGACTGGATGTCGAGCGTGCGAAGCGACGGTGGGAGCGCGTCAATCCAGAGCTCGGGCGTCGCGTCCTCACCAATGGCGCGATTAAACGAGACGTTGAGCGTGTGCAGCGCGGGTGGAAACGGCGCAAAGAGCGTGGAGAGCTAATTACTGAGCCCCAGGTTGAGCACTTTCAGCGTTGGCGGGAAGCATGGGGTCAAGTGTCGGAGGTCGCGCGTCGCCAAATTGTTGTTGGACAAGTCCAAGTGCGTGAGAGTGGTGGGGAATGTCCATGGCTCGTTGTTGAGAATCTGGCACATGCCCGTCGCATCAAACACCCTTAATGACAGCGACTGGAGAGCACGCAGACTGGTCATGTTTGATGTGCCCGATAAGGATCCCCGGAAGGCTTCAACACGCGAAATCTACACATCATCAAGTGTCGCCAAGTACAGGTGCGCGAGAGCTGGCGGGACTGCAAGCGTTTCCGCGGTGTACGCGGTTAGGTATTCTGGCCACCATGGGAGCGTGAAACGAAGCGACCGTGAAGGGACTGGTAGCGCACTAATCAGGTCGAAAAACGGATCGCCCTCGTCGTCCATATCGAGGGAACCCCATGCCAAGGGCTCGCAGCGTGCAATCCCGACTTCGAGATCCTTGACGGTGAAACGATTTGGCCCCAGTGGCGGGAGAGGCGGAAGATCGGGCATATCAACAGGCAACAGCAACAGGAGTTTCAGCAAATTCAGGACTGGATTGCCATTGACGGCCTTGGTCTGCCGCAGGGGCAGTGCATCAAGGATGGCAAATGAAACCGAAGAATGCGCAGTTGCACTAACTTGGTCAGGCCGCAAGCAAGCGCTGGACCACACCGCATCAGGCAAATCCTCATTTCGCGATGCCATGCGGACCGGCATATACAATCTTTAGCTCGGTGAGAGTCTGCGGCATGTGGAAAAACAATTCGCCAAGCATCATGTCATCACAATAGTTCAATGTCCACAGCCAGGTGGCGAAGCATGGGAGGCGGGCAAGTAAAGTCACGCAGAAAGTGCGTTCTTCCGCGACAAGGCCAATGAGCCGAAGCGAGATGAGCGTCTCTGGGTAATTAACATCTTCCTTCGTCATTTCGTCCGTCATATGCATGGTCAAGTTCCGGCACAATGGCGGGAGCGTACGCATCGGGGACTCGTCAGAAAATACGCAATGTCGAAATTCCGCGAGAGGAAGCAGGATCATAAACCACTTGCAAGACAGGACAGCACCTTGCCGCACCTGTGCCTCCCCCGTCACCATGTCATACTCGACGTGGTGGCGGTGTCGGTCACGCGCAGGCAAGATGAGGCGCCGTGTTGTCCGAGCTGGGTTTGGGCGCGCATCTATCACACAACGACCAACACACTTGCTTTTCACACCAACCCACTCGTTAATGGCGGACTCATCAGGCAACGTTTCGTCCGGATCCATGCAAATAATGTCCGGGTCCGTATCGCGAACATTACCAGGACCAGGGTCCCGCAACCGTCGAATTTGTTCGGTCGATGAGAGGGGATCGAAGAGAGCTGCGAACAGGAGCGGTCTTCGCCAGCAGGACCGAACTGATCCTGTTGAGGCCGTGTTGAGGCACACGATGCGCGACAAAAAAAAAAGACAAACGGTTCAGGATGCATCTACAAGCGACAAGTCAGACACGACAAATAAATACAAAAAATGAGCGAGCGAATGCAAAAAGGTTATGATCCACGCCCGGTCGTCACTCCAATGAAGCACCCACGAGTCCCTGGTAGACACTCAGCGAAAATCGGTTCGACGTGTATCCAAGATCCAAGGAAAAATTGGTTAAGCCCGTGTCAACTTGCAACTTGGGCCACCCGGCACGTGAGAGCCCGATCCGCCGCCGTACGTCCACAAACAGCCGGCCAAACTCGTCGTCGAGGTTGCACATGCGAATGTCGAGCTTGCGCAGCGTGTTGGGCAACGACAGAATCCAAAGCTGCGGAAACAGCTCGTCCGAGAGCGTCGGGTTAAACGCCAAATTGAGTGTGCGCAGTTTGGGCGGCAGAGGCGTGACGAGCGTGTGGATCTTGTTCGTCGATAGATCGAGGTGCTGCAACCCAGCAGGCAACAGCGGCTGCAGCGCCTTCAAGTCGTGCGCGGTGAGGTCATTGTCTGCGAGCGAGATGCGCGTGAGCGTGCGCGGCAACGTCCACCCCTTGTCAACAAACCGTGCGAGCACGCGGCTCGACAGACAGCGCATCAGCGACAGCGACGTGAGCGTCAGCGGCAGGGCCGCTGCGTCGAGTGCCGCAAGCGGGAAACACTGTGACCCACTCATGCCCATGACAATCGATTCGGGCGGCGACATGGCGCCCGAGACGGTGAGCTTCAAGTCCTGCAACGTTGGCGAGACAAGCGCGTCAACAAGGTCGCGCACCGAATCCTCGGTCCATTTCGGCAATGCGACGCGCAGCGACAGTGTTGGTGCTTGCAGTGTCGAGAGCACCGTGTGCACGTACTCGCCGACAGGGTCCCAGTTTTCCCACTCTTTCACGGCGATATCGAGGTGCGCGACCACGAACCCATCGCGCGACGGCGGTCGCACTTCGCCAGCAGGCGCCTCGTTGGGCACAATGAGCCCGAGGGTGATCTGGCGCATGGGTGCGGTATCGACCGAGGCGGTACGCCAGGAGAGTGCATCAACGACGGGGATCACGTCCTCAATGCGCAAGAAATCGTGTACAAAATCTTGTAGCGCCGTCATGCTCCGCAGCGCGCGCGTGAGCACTGGTCTGCACCCACCGCCAACGTCGTCCGGGTATCGGTCGACCTCGCACTCAAACTCGAGGATGAGCCGCGTCAAGGTCGTTGGTAAATGGCGATAAAACGCCTTGAGCACCTCGTTGCGCGAGATATGGCTGACTTTGACGGTCAAGGATCGGAGGGTCGGCGGCCAATGTGCGGCCACGTCGTAGAACGCATCCTCCTCGACGAGCGTGAAATCGCCGAGTTCGAGCGATACGAGCGTGTCGGGGTACCTCGGCCACTCATCAAACGTCTCCCACCGGTCAAAGACGGCCAGGTGCCGGCACTCGCGCGGAATCGGGTAGTCCTGGTTGTCTTCGGCAATCGTGTAGTGCGCGAGCTGGTGCAAAGCAATCGGGACCGTCGTCCATTTCCGGCTCAGCCGTGGCAAGTCGACAATCTTCTTGCCCTCGAGCGGAACGTGCACTCGGTCAGGCGTGCGCGCGGGCATGACGAGTAGCCACTTGACCCACGGGCTCGGAGGTCGGTCAACGACGTACTCGGCCGTGGGCGCGCTCA
This sequence comes from Allomyces macrogynus ATCC 38327, assembly GCA_000151295.1. Classification (NCBI taxonomy): domain Eukaryota; kingdom Fungi; phylum Blastocladiomycota; class Blastocladiomycetes; order Blastocladiales; family Blastocladiaceae; genus Allomyces; species Allomyces macrogynus. The sequence goes on from GG745328.1 coordinate 636,915, forward strand.
TGCCGTCGGTCCAAGGCCACGTGTCCTTGGCGACACGCTGCGGTTCGAGCGGAATGAAAATGTGGTCGTGGTTGCGTTCGCGAATGGCAGTGCGGATAGCGGGAGCGAAAAAGGCGGCCGACGAAATGGCAAATTGCAGCAGCGCGACGCGGTCGGTTGGATTGCCCGTCAGCACCCACTGGCAAATGACCTCGAGCAGGTCGTAAGGGATGCGCTCAATAGGTGCGCGGCGCTCATCGTCAACGTAAATGGACGACGTGGTCGAAGCTGAAGTCAGGGCAGACGCAGATGTGGTATTGGGACTGGCAGATGCTGTTCTGCTCGCAGGAGCGGCGCGACTTGGGGTGGGGTTGGTCGCAACCGAGCTCGTCTTCTTCTTCTTCTTGGCCATCTTGCCAAATGCAAGCGAGCGGAATTGCAGCGGGAGATGAGCGCAAGGTTGATGTGTGTCGTCAAGAATGCTTGCTGTGATTCTTGGACCTGGTGCCGTAACGTTGCGCAGCGGTGGTGTGCCGCGCCTCTTTTTTCTTCGTCTCCAGCGGCCGCTTGACTCCACTTCCATTTTGCAACGCAACTCGTGAGTTCACGCCAAAACAACAGCAGCTTTTGACCTTGCTCCTCCCGTCCCCTTGCTGCTCTCTTTGTCACGCGCCGGCCTCTGTATCAGTGTCCTCGGCGCACAGCTCGCTCATTTCCGAGCGAGCCCCATGACCGAACGACTTTGGACGGGCCTGGTAGACAGATCGCGCTGGACCCGGGATTTGAATCGCAAGCGCGTTTTGCTTCGCGCGGTTCATTGTGGCCGGCCAACATGTCGCCTTTGCTAGCTTTATGGAGCAGGGAGCACAGGACACAACTAAGCGATTATGGAAGAATGAGACCTTGATAACGTGAAGCGAGCTTGCACTGGGCCAGAGGTCCTGCGCTTCATGAGCGTGTTTTGGTGACCTTGACTGACCTGGCCCCACTGCCCCTGCACTGATGTTGGGACTGCACTGAAAGTCAAAGGCAAATTGGAATCCAAACCCCACTCCCATCAAATTAACATTTTCGGCATGGCCCCCACCACGACGCACGCGTACAACATGGACCGAATAGTCGCGCGCAGCGCAGTCGCAGGCTGGTCGCGATCATGCACAGCGTGCCCAAACGCGCGAAGTCGCGGGTAACATCCAGTGCTGCGACCCACTGCTTAGGCCTTGCCTGGGAAGCAATCGGCCGCCGTTTTGTTGTGCTAGAAGTGTGGGAGGGCGGGGGCAAACGATCATGATCGTTAGGACGCTGGTCCGGACCGCGGCGAAAACAGCGCCAAACAACGTGCCTTGTTCTCGGCGTGCTGGTTGAGAGTCGCGAGGTTCGCGGTGCCGAGGAACGTCTGCTTGCACACGACGCACTGAATGTTCTTGGCGGCCTCGTTCTGTTCAAACACCGAGAAATGAGCGACTGCACGTCACTGGTAATCGAGCGCCGAGGACGAACCACGTGCTTCGACCATTAAAATATACGGACCACTTTGAGCTGCGACTTCGCCACGCCGCCCGCCGCCTTGGCGTTGCGCTCGCGCTTCTGTTGCGCCTTGCTGCCGTTACCCTATTAAACATGGTTCCGTGCGGATTGGAGACGATTAATCAACCACGATCACGGCAGTTGCTGTTATTGATGACATGGTCGGCCCGCTCGGCCAAGCAGATTCCTCTGCGCGCGGTCCCATGGCCAGAGCGGCATCGGCTGGTTGAGCGCGGTTTGCTGGCGGCGGTAATGCCAAACGTGCCCAAATCGATCATTACCATGGTTGCAAGTAGTTCGGGGGCGATTTGATTGACAGGAAGTGGAGTTGTCGGGCGTCGACAGCGTTGCAGCGTTCAGGGAGTTTGGATTCGAGGTTGATGAGGTCGGACCATGGGGACCGTGGGGGCAAAAAGCAGTTGCTGAGGTGCGGCCGTTCGACTTCGAAGAGTGGCAAAACCAGGGCTGGCCGAGTGCTGCCGTTCTGCTGGCCTCGCTGGACGACACCTGCTCTTGGGTCGGGTGAACAGGTGATGAATCCCGGCCGGCCTGAAGCCCCTCCCCCCAGCGCCCCCGCAAATCCTCGCCATCTTGAGCGCTGTCGGGTTCGGATTTCAGCGGACTGGTTGCTATGCGACAACTTGGTCACGCTCTTCCATGTGACGGGCGAAACAACCACAGTCGCCGTGCTCTCCGCCAGCGCCAGGGCCTGAACGACGGGAAACACGCCCGCTGTGAACACCACGATGGCCCCACCTCATCAGCCCCCGCAAATCCTTCAACAACACGCACCGTGCACGTCGCCACTGGTGCAAGTCGCCGCCCGACCGCCCGACCGCCCGACCGCCCGACCGCCCGACCGCCCGACCGCCCGGCTACCATGTTTCTCGACAGATTGCCTGTGGCCGATGCCGGCTCCCCACCGCTCGACCGCCTGCCGACGGCAGCCACGAGCTTCGTAGAAGCGACCGCTCCTTTGCCGCCTGACCGTGGACAACAACGAGCCTGGGCTAAAAGGAAAGTACAAGGACAAACCGACACCAGCACAATGACGACGTACCACATCGCGCCTGCCAGCGGGTGGTTTTCGCGCGCTTGGCGACAGTTGTAGATGTAAACCTTGTTGATGCGTCGCGCACACGCAAGAAGCGACCCGCGGCACCGCGCCAGGCGAAGAGCAATGACGCGGTGGGCGGCTGGGGCCTGAGCCTGCAGCACCACACGCCGTCGGGTGTTGCGGTGGCCCTGCGACAACGGCGTGTGATGGCAGACAGCGGTGTGTGATGGCAGACAGTGGTGCTGCAGCTGGAGCAGTACCGCGCGTTGCGACGAATGGTGGTGCAAGACCCGGACAAAGTGAGGGGAATCGACAACCAGCAGCATGCCTGAGGAGAGCACGACAGCAGCAGCGGCGAGGCGGCAGCGACTGGGTCGTCATGACGACGGCACGCACTTTGAATGGCAGCAAACGAAACTGCCGCGCGAGCACAACCTGGACGCGCGACTAATTGACGCACTGGAACTTGACGCGCGACTGATGCACAGCAAAAGATAACAGGCTACATGGCCGAACGAATGCGGATGTGTAAGGGGCTCCGACAACCCAGGTTGTGACGCAACAGTACTTAATAGGCAACATTTCGCCTCAATGCAACAACCCCGGTTGTGTGGCCGAGTCGGTTAAGGCGGTGGACTTAAGTTCCACTGGTGTTAAGCACCTCTTGGGTTCGAATCCCAACGCAACTATGCATTTTTGTACGCATGGCCGAGTGGTCGAAGGCGGGTTGACCCATGTTCCACTGGTGCTCAGCACCACTTGGGTTTGAACCCCAATGCAACAAATTGGACGCTTTAGCCAACTTGATTTTGACTTTCTTTGCTCTTTTTCCGCCGTGTTGGTCAGTCCTCAAGTTGCGCGCGTGGCACGCTCGAGGACATGGCGGCAGTCGCAGATTTGCGTGACGACCACTTGGCCGCCGTGTATCATGCACACCCAGACATGCATCGCGTGTGCGTGCCGCCCGCCGCGTGGATTGCGGACGCGGCGGATCCAGCGGCAGCGGGAGCTGCAGGGTCAACCGAGGTCCCGAGCGACGAGGAAGGGTCGGTGGTCGTGCTCGGCGACGACTTGGAGCTCAAGACGTGTTTGATGCCGATTCGGAAAAGACGGTACTGGTCATCAGGGACAGCGACGACGAGGACGACGATGACAAGTTTGTCGCGGATTCCGACCAGGGCGCAAAAATTAGTTCCAGAGAGTGCGGTTGCTGCGTCCTCATCGAAGGCGGGTTCGGCAGCGGGGCCTAAATTGCCGCACAACAAGCGCCAGTGCCAGCAAAACCCGAATTGCTTGCTTCATTTGGGCCTGGCCGAGTGGTCTCGCAAGGGTACGTCGTTGGCTCGATAGTTGTTGTGCCAGTCGACGTGGTGTTTAGATTTGGGTTGCCCGCGATAGACGCCAAGGCGCGCTTCGTTGAACGCGAGCTCAAAATGTTTGGCGCGCACGTCGACCCGGCCCTACTGCTCGCCGCCGCGACCGAATCAGACCCGCACGCGGGCGTTGGTCTCGTGAATCTCGGCGCGACGTGCTACATCAACAGTTTGCAGTCGACAGTCGGCGCGATCGAAGCGCAGGGGAACTGACGACCTTTCTCATCCTTCTCCTTCGGATTTAGGTCCTGTTCTGGGGCGTGACGTTCCGAACACGCGTCTACCAGCACGCATCCGCGTCGCCAATTCTCGCCCAGCTCGGCGGCGTGTTTGCGTTCCTGCAGCAGGGCCATCTCCCGACGTAACGTACGCGCCGCGTGAGCTGATTCAGTACCTGGAAATCAACCCGGGCATCCAGCAGGACGCGCAAGAGTTTGGCAAGCTTTTGCTGCAGGTTATCGAGGAGCAGTGTTCCGCGTTTGACCAGCCGATACAAGTCCGTTTTGAATTCTCCATCCTCCCATTCAACCTTTTTACCGACCGCTCACGACCACGATCACGGTCACTCTCTAGCTCGGCGGCACGTCCAGTACGTGACCGAGTGCCAAGGCTGCGGCACCGCGACTCGATTTGCGCCGAGCCGATTCCACGAACTCGTGCTCAGTCCAGCCGCGCGGCTGCAGAACACGGTCGAGGTCATGCTCGACGCTCTGTTTGCGGCCGAGCGCATGACGGACAGCAACCAGGTGCAGTGCGCGACGTGCGGGTGCAAGCAGGACGTGGACTGGCGCATGGAAGTCGACCAGCTCGGTAACGTGCATTGCCTGCAAGTCTCGCAGTTCGCGTTCGACCCGAAGACCATGACCAAGAATAAGAACCAGCACTCGATCCGGATCCCGCACCAGCTCGTCGACATGGCCACGATCCCGGGCGACTGGGTGCTGACGGGCATGGTCATGCACAAGGGCGCGAGCACCGATTACGGGCACTACATTGCGCACGTGCGCCCGCGCGCCGATGGGCCGTGGCTGTGCCTCGACGACGACAAGTGCACGGTCATGCCGGACCCGCCGGACCCGCTCGGATCGACGCAGGCCTATCTCTTGTTCTACACGCGCGCCGAGCTCGTTGTGCATCCGCCGCCCGCCCCGGAGCCGCCGCAACTCGATGCGCTGGCTGTGCAAATGGAGGTGGACGATCATCTCGCCCAGAAACGGCAGTCGCAGGAGCAGTTCATATTTGATGCTTGACTGACGTTTGCGTTCTGGGTCAGGCTTCGCTCATTTTAGCGATTTGTGCTGCGTCTGTAGAATTGACCAGGTCGTCGAGGACCTTGAGCGCTCGTTCAAATTGCGGCGAGACATGTTTGCCCAGTTGCATCCCCGACACGTCGACGTGCGTGTCATACATAACCAGTGTGTTCGCGCCAATCCGCACAACACATGCTCACTTTGCTGTCACCCCGCGATAGGACCCATGCGCCTACATCCCAACAGCCTATCTCGAGCAAGTGTTCGCGTTTGACCCGCTCATCCGCCAAATGCCGCCGCTTGACATGACCGCGTTCCAATGCCAGCACCACCGTCTCGATCCGCGTGTGCTCGGGCAAGTCAAGCGCGTCGCGCTCGCTGCCGCGCACAAGTACACCCAACCCGTCGGCGCCTTTCTCGACCACGAGTCCGGCCCGTGCCGCGACTTCGTTGCCGCCGTCGTGCACGACCACCAGCAACGGCGGATGGGCCGCAGCGCGTTCGACGACTGGGACGCGGCTGCGCTCGACGGCGACCCGCGCGCCGCCAGGGCGCCGATAGCGTGGGCCGCCGACGTGAATCGCACGCGTGTCGTTTCGGACCCGAACAAGCAGACCGAACAAGCAGACACTCGCGCATTGGCGATGGGGCCGCAACGGATCGCCGTGTCGGAAGCGCAGGTCGCGCTGCTGGCTAACTTGTACCCGCACGTGCACTTGCCACGCATGACCAAGACGGTGTGCCCGGATTGCGCGGCCGTGCACGCGGCGATGCAGGCGTCGCTCAACGACTCGCGCCAACAGGTGGCGCGCGAATTGGCCGAGTTCCCGTTGCGCTTGCGCGCTCCGTCTTTGCGAGACGAGTTGCCGGTCGTGCCCGACGACTACGTGCTTGTCGAGGGCGGGTTTCTTGAATCGTGGCGCACGTGGGTCAACGAGCCGGACAGCGCGATGCGGCCGAGAGCGATTGATGGCACGCGCCTTTTGTGCGAGCACGGCAAGGTCCATGTCGACCCGCGCGCTAAACTCGACCGCAGTCTCGTGTTTGATTGTGCCCGCGAGTCGCGGCATGTGGGAGCGGATTGCTGAGCTGTTCCCCGCCGAGGGCGACCTGGTGCTCGATAACTCGTTTGAGGTCTGTGCCGAGTGCCGTGTTCCGTGGCTCATTCAAACGTGCGGCAATTTCGAGCTGGAAATCACGATTGAGCGCGCTCTCGACATTGCCTCGGTTAGCGCGACGACGGCGACCGGACGCAAGCGCCGGCGCCCGGCGAAGACGGAGGTGTTGATCAAAATCACCGAGACACTGCGCGATGCCAAGATATCGGTGCGTCCTCTGTTCAAGATTCTGACCTGACCGTTTCGGATACTTGTGCTGACAGCTAGCCCCACTCCCTTCCACTAGCTGATCGAATTCGCCGGCGTCTACCCCATGGACCAGCGGCTCTTCTTCGACGGCGTCGAGCTCACCGACATGTCGGCAACCATCCTGCAACTCGCCCTCTACAACGGGCGTGTGCTGACGCTTGCTGTCGACGAGGCGCGCAACACGTCGCCCGACCGCAGCGGCGAGCGCGCGCGCGAATTCGGGTTCACGGGCCTCTTGCAGCGCGGGCGCGGCGGTACCGGCGATAGCAGCGCGCAGTCACCTGTGCCGCAAGCTCATCCGCCTTGGCCCGAGATCTTACCAGACCGGACCGTGGTGTTGGAGCTGACCACCGACGAAAAAGAGGCCGAAGAAGATATCATGGCGATACTCATGGACATGGATGTTGACATGGACGCGCCGCAGGTCCCGTGCCCGACGTGCACGTTCTTGAACACGGCCTTCGTGCAGGTGTGCGAGGTGTGCGAGAACGCGCTGTGATAGGAGCTGGCAGAGAAGAGAAGGTAGATGGGTGGATGGGTTTGTTGTTCAATCAATACTAATCACATTATTAATACACGCCGGGCAAAAATGAGCGCGGAAGAGCCGAAGACGCGAAGGAAAAATCGAGCGGTCAGGCCAGCCAAAACGGCACGGCGGCCCAACATTCCCGCGGTGCTGTCAGTAGCCGCCGCGAGCCTCGCGCCGCCGCAGGCGCTGCAGCCTTTCAAGTGCGGCCTCGATGATGCGGAACACGGGGCCCGGGGTATACTCGTCGGTGGACGCGCCGCGGTCCGCAGCATAGTAGGGCGACGATGGGTGCGTGACGCCCGGAGTTGCGACGGCGTGCCGTGCGCGATTGAGTTCGTCGAGCAGCAGCCGGCGGAAAGCGGTGCCTTCGCGGTGCTGGAAGACGGGGAAGAGCGGCACGAGCAGTTCGGTTGCCGCGTACGGGTGGCCGAACATGTGTTGCGCAACGTCGGCGTAGTCTGTAAATGAGCAAAGATGACGTCAGCGTGGGCTGTTGTCTGGTCGCGAGAAAGTGGAGAAGGGACGGACATGCGTATTCGAGGACGAGCTGGTCGCGGTTCACACCGTGCGCGCGACACGGTGGGTCCCGAATCACGTCGAGCAAACCAACGGGATTCGCGACAACGGAACGGCCCAGAACGACGCCGTCGACGTAGCCCTCGGTCGCATGCCGGTGCACGTCGTTGTATGTCACGCGCGAGAACGCGCTCAAGTCCACATCCACCTCCAAATTCGGCCATCGCTGCTTGATTTCCCAGGCATCGGCTGGGTCGAGGCCACGCGCATCAAGGACCAACCTCGGCGGGCGGCCGGGGACTGCAGATAGCGGCCGCACATACTTGTCAGGGTCGTTCATGACCACGGCGAGTGGGTATACGAGCGTGACCGGGTCATGGTGGTTCCCGCCACGCAATGCGGCCACTACATCTCGAACCCATGCTGGGTCGGCGAGTTGACGCGCAATACCGCCGCCGCCGTCGTCACCGCGGTTCTTGCACCGCGCGTATTGCGGCCACACACCGTTCCACGCGATGCCATGCGCGGTCGCGACGTAGCCCGTGTCGCGCAGCATTTGCGCAGCCACGGCGAGCTCGTGCGGGTCAGTACCCGACACGTAGGGCGCCGTGTGTGGCGTGACCACGCCGAGATAGCGCTGCAGTGATCGCGGCCGGTCGGTGAGGGCGCGGGCCGCGCGCGTCTCCATGACTTGAGGGGTCGTCGGCGATATTAGCCACATGAGGTAGCGCCAGTGCGGGTCAATAGCTTCGCGCATCGATTGGACCGTAACGCGAAAAGATGGCGGCAGCGGAGTGAGGTTCGGATCGTCTGCTCGTGAGCGTGGTCGGGCGGGTCGGGTTGGTGTCGCAGCACGGTCCTGCGAGGCGGCACATGGAGACGAGTGGGTGAAGGACGTGCACGTCGTTCTCTTGGCCGAATTGGAGGTCGAATCGCTGGCCGTAGTCGTCGTGATCGTGCGGATTGGTGGTGCGAGCGGCAGAGAAGTCGCGACGGGTGAGCAGAGTGATCGCACGGACGCCCAGATCCATTGCGACGCGGTATGTGGTGCCGGTATCCTCGACGTCGGTGACCTTGGTAATGGCGGCTTGCTACGGGGCCTCCTTGGGCTTGCAGGGTCGTCGCGGGCCAGATGCAGCGTGCTGGTTGATACTGGCGTACTGGGCACGCTGGTCGCTGATCGCACTGCGATCCTTGGTGTTCGGACCCCACAACGGCACGCGGCGCACGCGGCGCTCATGTTTATTGGCGTGCGATCGGGTTCCGCTCCGCTCGTGCTCTTGCAGCGCGCTGTCGTCGTCGTGGTGATCGTGCCGGGTCGAGTGTTGCCAGTTGGGCTGGCGCTGCTGGCGGCCACTTGGCCGCGATCAGCTCAAGCTGGAGAAGTGGCACGTGTGTAGGCCGTCAAAAACATCCTTGCCTGATGTCCAAGTGACGTGGACCTGATCAAGAGGACTTGGCTGCAAGACCATTTCGGTCTTGGCGCTTTTTGCATTTCACGCTCGCTCCCCTCTGCTCTCCTCACCGAGTCTCCAGCCAGCAACAATCCTCTCAGTGGCAGCAAGCATAGATCTTTGCCGTTTGCTCCCTTGAGGCCGCATCTCTCTCTGTTCATTTCATCGCTCATACATGCCTGGTCGGTTTGGACCATCACAAATTTGAGGAGGTCCATTATGGAATACGGTAGAAACGGATGGACCTTGGTGGATCAAGCATCCGGGCATCTACTGTATCTGAATGGCCGCCAACAGTTTGGCATGACGCTTGGCTCATTCTGCCTTGGCGCAACGACCATTGCAGGCCCATCGTGATAGATGATGATTATGATCGCTATACGTGGCGGGAATGGACGGCGCCTCCCAACGCAAGTCCGTCGCGAAGATGGACGCCTCTCCCCTTCCCTATTGAACAGCTGTCCACGATGCATCTTGCAAATAGATGGGAGGTGTTGCGGTGTGGACAGCTAAAAGCAGAGCATGAACTGGCCGTTATTGACTGATCCTGATGATGTTGATTCATGGTGATGCTTGAGCCAGTGACGTCCATACACCTCCAATGCCAATTTAGAATCGCGTTCTAGCACAAGCCTGGATTACTGATCTCTGCTGCCCAATCTTTTCAAAGCATGAACTGTCAACTACACCCCCTCGCTCGAGATCTGGGCCAATGCGAATCCTCAAACAATACCTTTCCGCGAGCGTGGCCGGTGGAGAACTGAGCCATGATGATATTCTCTATCACCGTGGGCATCGTTTCGGGGGTGGATGGGGACTCGACATCCGCAATGTTGGCGGAAATGGTTCGGCGCCCCAGCGGTCATCCTCGTCCATCGCTGATCATGGCGCTACAGATCTGGCCACACCATTCTACAGGTGGTCACTGTTCAGGGATTCCACGACCGACAGGCCGTTGCGCAGAGCGAGATGCACCCGACACGAGGTCGGGAAGGAAACAAATGTGTCATGCTCGGCATAACTGGATAAAACATGACAGGAGCGAGGGCAGCACCATTGAGGATGCTCGATCAACAACAAGCAAACAAAGGGAAGCAGGAAATGCACATAAATACTAGTCAATACCCTCCCACATCACGACAGCACTTCTCACGCAAACGGATTGTTCTCCAAATCGCTCTGAAACTGGACCACGGGCCGCGCGCTCGCACGCCCACGCGCGGCGCCCGGCGTCGACAGCCGCGACCACATGGACCCGACCGCCGAAAAGACGTGCGAGAAGAGCGAAGTGGGCGCCGTGGGCGTGGTTGACGGTGGAGCCGCACTCGACCCAGCAACGGCATGAACGCGCATCGGCCGCGCCGAGTGCGACGGCGTGGTCGCGGCCGACGGGTGGTAGACGGTCTCCGCATCATCATCGTCCTCCCCATCATCCTCGGCGGCATCGGGCGACGCCGATGCTGGCGCGGGTGCGGGCGCTTGCGGGGCCTTGAGCTCATCTTGAGCCGTGGGAGTCGTGTCGTCCTCGAGCGGCGACGGCGCCGTGACCACCGCAATCGCCGACGACCCTTCGGGCGACGACAAGATCGCTTGCAGGAACGAGTTGGCGCGCATCGCCTCGGCCTCGGGGTCGACGGGCGAGGCAACGGGCGCACCGCGCGGCATCCCCGCACCGCGGCGCCCGCTCATCATAATCCGCGTGTTCTGCTTGGATGCCGGATGCACCTGCATTTCCGTGAGCTTGTACTCGTCGAGGGATCTCATGAGCGACCGGTACCCATCGGTCGAAATCACACCCTTGGACCTTTTACTGCGCGTCGACTCGATACTCTTCCGGTCGTACTCGCAGGGCGAGTGCGTCAGCAGGACTTGCTTGGAGGCCGAGAAGGAGACACTGCGCGCAAGTGCTGGACGGCGGTTTGGTGTGAAGAGCGCGAGTGCTGCGCGCGACGCCGTCGGCGGGTCGGCGTGCGTGCCGGTGAACCGGTGCACGGCGACTGTCGATGGCCGGCGCGGCTCGCGCTTGACCGACTGCGCGGTCGGCGTCGATGGGACAGAAAGCGGCGACGCGACCTGCGGCGGCTTGGCGACCGACCACGACGAGGCGTCGACGAATGGCGTCAGACCCGTCGTCGTGTGTGGTGCGGGCGGAGCCGCCGCATTGATATCGGTAATGGAGAGAATCGAACGCGTCATGTTCGCAGCAGCAGCCGACTCGGCGGCCGGCTCGGGCACGGAATCGAGCAGCTTGACACCGCCCGATGACCACCGGCGGCGCCGTGGCGTCCACATGGCCGTTACGGGAGTGTCGACCGGGGGCAGCGGCAGCAGGAGCGTGGGCGGCGACTCGGGCGGGACCTCGGGTGGGTCCGGGACCTGGTCCATGGGCTGTTCGGTCTGCTCGAGCGCTGCCTGCTCAGCGGCGACGGGAACGCTGTCGACGACTATGGCGTCGTCGGATTCCTTGGGCAACGGCGTCTTGCGCGGCCTGCCGCGCCCCCGTTTCACGCCGTCAGCCGTCGTCGACGTTGTCGTCGTCTTGCGGCTCTTGGACGCAGACGCAGCGCTCGCCACCGTCGTGGTCGTCGTTTTGCGAGCCGCGCGCTTAGCCGGTGCATGGATCTCGCCCGTGCTCCGCGCGGGCGCCGGCGCGGCGACCGACGAGCTTGGAGCCTGGTCGAGCGCACTAGCCCGGTACCGTGCACGAGTCATGTACCCGGCAGAAGAGGCCGTGTTATCGTAGGGCGTCGTACGTGCGCGCTTGACCGGCCGCTTTTCAACGGGACCTGCCTCAGCTTGGGGCTCGTTGAGATGATCATCGTCCTCGGCCGAGGGCGCGGCGCGCGTGCGCTTGCGAGTCGGCTTGGCGACGATAGTGGCGGTCGCGGCCGCTGCAGCAGTAGAGGCTTGTCGACGACTGCGCGACGGGGCCAATGAGCTGGCTTCAGGTGCAGGCTCTTGCGATGCTGCAACTGTCGTCGCTGCCGTAGAAGACGACGAAGTTGCGGTACGGCGTCGGCCGCGGGCGCCGCCTTCTTGCGCGGCGTTGAGGCCATGGTTGCGGAGCAAACGTAGAGCAGGAGCAAGGGAGGTGGACAAGAGTAATGGGCTGGAAGGAGCGGCGGGCAGGGCACACTCCCAATCGACCGACAGGGTGGAGAAGACGGCAGCGACGGCGACGGTGCGAGTGCGGGCAGTCGTGAGCGGATCTGGGCGGGCGCTGTCGTCGTCGTCGTCGTCTCGACGACAGCGGGTGGTGTCGACGTGACGATGACGAGACGGAGAGAGGAAGAAGCTGAGCCAACGACGGTGCTTAAGGCGTCACATCCGCTCCAAGTTCATATCTCCTTTTGTGGCTCGCCAAAAAGTTCGACTAGCAGCAGCACAGCCAATGCATCTCCCAACCAAACCAAACCGCAATACATACACGCGCGCCACGACCATCCCTGGTCAATGAGAAATTACGCAAAGATGTCAAACTGCTTGGCGAGCTCGTTGGCCTCGGCCGGCTTGTGCTTGCCGAGCAGCACGCGGCGCGCGACATCGACCTTGCCGTGGATGTTGAACATCAAGCAGCCCACAATCGTGTCGTCGCGCACGTAGAAAACGACACCCTTCTTGAACTCGTCCTTGGGCTTTGCCGGGGCCGCGGGAACGGCCACCTTCTCCTCGCCCTCAGCAGCCGCCGCGGGAGCCGCCGCGGGTGCGTCGGCAGCGGGCTGCTGGCCCCAGACGCCGACCGTGACGAGCGAACTGTCAAGAATCCCCATGGCCTCGTACCCGATCTTGGGACCGAGGTCCGACCAGAACATGGACTGGTGCGTGAACGCCTTGGGCTTGCCCGCCATCGACCGGCCGGCCCAGCGGCCACCCAGCACGGCCGCGTCGTAGTGCTCGACACGGCGACGGCCAAGGGCCACATCGTGGAACGATACATTGTCGCCCGCGCAGAACACGTTACGCCGCGCCTCGAGCTCAGCGTTCACGACAATCCCGCCACGGACCGGGTCAATCTCGAGCCCGGCCTGGCGCGCGAGCTCCACGTTGGGCTCAATGCCCACAGCCACAACGACGTGGTCAAACTTGCGCTGCACGCCGTTCGTCTCAACAATGATCTGGTCCGACTCGGCGTCGTACTTGAGCGCCGTGACCTTGGACTTGAAAAGCACCTCGACGCCCTCCTTCTGCACCTGTTGCGTCGTCCACCGGGCCAGGTACCGCGGGAAGACGAGCGCCATGTTGCCGTCCTCTGGGAAGACCTGCGTGACCTTGGTCTTCTTTGCGAGCGCAACCGACAGCTCCGACCCAAGGAACCCGCCGCCAATCACAGCCACGTGCTTGCCCTGAGCAGCGACCGCAGCGAGCTTCTTGAAGTCGTCGACCGACCGGTACGTGACGACGCGCTTCTGCGCGGCCTCGGGCAGCGCCTTCTGGTCCGCGAGCGTGCGCGGCGTCCCGCCCGTCGCGATCAGGACCTTACCGTACGGTACGGTCGTGCCATTGTCGAGCGTGACGGTCTGTGCATCGACGTCGAGCGCGACGGCGCGGTGGCCCGTCACGAGCTTGACGCCCGTACCGGTCGGGTGCAGGTCCGCGGCATTGACCTGCTCGTACTCGCTGGCGTCCTGGTAGAAAAGCGACGTTTCCTTGCCCTCCCAGTTGGTGAACTGCAGGTGCGAGGTCACCTCCGGGTCCTCGGAGAACCACAGCTCTTTGGAGAGCGGGGGGCGCTGGTAGGGCGCGTAACGCTCCCCGGTAATGATCAGGATCTCGGCGGTCGGGTCGACTTCCTGAATGCCGAGCATGGCCGAGTAGGACGCGGTGCCGCCGCTACACACGGGAAATTGCACAGAGTGCGCATGTCAGCAAATGAGTGTCACATCGTAATCGTGATCGCATGTTCGCGAGATAAACGCACCCGATCAGCACGTATTGGAAGCGATCCGGCACCACGACGGCCTTCTCCGTCTCCGCGGCGGTCTTCTCATCCTTGTCCTCGACCTCGGCCGCGGGCGCCGCGTGCGCCGGCGCGGGCCCAACGGCCTCAGAGCGGTGCGCGTAGTACTTTTCCGGCGGCTTGGTGATGGCCAGGAACTACACGATCGGCTCTTATTCATCAGCTCCATACCATTTTGATCAGAGGTGCAAAGCGACACGCACCGCCGGAACAAAGAACAGCGCCGAGGCAATCGCCCACAGCGCATTCGATCCATCCGACGGCGACTTGTGCGACTGGTGGTGCGACTCGGACGATGCGAAGCGGCGCGCGATCGCGCGAGCGGGAGTCGAGCGCGGCACGGCGGTACGGATCGCCGGGGCGGCAGCGGCACGGGCGCGCGTGGCGCGCAGTAGGAGCTGGCTCGCCATGGTGTTGATGGTGCTGCTGCTTGTGGTCGGCGGAGGACTTGAGCCGAGGTGCTGCTGATCGAGCACGGCAAGAGTGGAAGGGATTTGATTTCTGTCGGGCGTGCACGTGCCTCTCTACCGCAAACTACAGGCTGTGTTCCGATCGCGTCTCTCAGGTCGCCCGCGGTTCGATTCGTGGCCAAACCATTTCAACGATTTTACATAGCACGGTGTTGGCAGGTGACAGGGTCTTCATGGTCAAGAATGGTGGAGGAGGAGAGGAAGCGGCCATTTCGGGGCTGGCTTCTCAACCTCAAACGCACCCACCTCGAGGCAGGCAGCCCGCGATCCGCTCCTCGTTGGCCATCAAATGACAATCACAATATGTCCCCGAGCAGGGCATCATCCACTTCTTGTCTCTCCACCAGGTGTGTGCTGCCCGGCGACGCAGCAAGCCGCTCGAGACAAACGTGGCAGGGAACAATACCGCACGATCTGGCTGCTGATTTGGATCATTTTCAACGGCGGTCTCGTCGCCATCTTGATTGCGCCTACGGCAATTGGTGCGGAGAACGGTTCGACACTGCGCAAGACCTACCTGCAGTACCTGTTCATTGCCGTGGCTGCGCTCTCGGCGTTCCGGTTTATTGGGTCGTGCGGGTACCTCGTGTCGCGCGGGCTCTGCGCGCCATTCAAGTCGTGCGGTAATGTGTGCAAGGCGTCATTTGTGTCGCACCATGCCATGTCGTGTTGGGTGGTGTCAGGTCGTGTTGTCATATCATTGGTTGTTATTCTGTCTCCTCCCTCATCGTTGTTGCACCCAAGTCTTTGGATTTGTTCATGGTCAGTGGGGGGTCCTGCTCATTGTTTCCCCTTCTTGCCTCTCATCTGTTCCATGACTGAAATTACATTCTTCGTTCTCTGATGTTGGCCATGGAAGTGACAATCAAACCATGCACAGCAACCAAACGCAAATTTTTCGCCACTTTTTGGGATGTACTCACTCAAGTAGTGGTCAAAAACGAAGCACAGGAATGAAGGAATGAAATAGTGAACGCAGGTGGCTCAACCTACCCACGTGATTAAAAGATGGACGAGAATGGACTGGGTCTGGCCACGAACGTTGTTGGTCTCGACCCCGGAAAAAAGGCCAAACACGAGAATGGAACAACAAACGAAAAAAAGCAGAACGACCCCACTCACTCACCGAACCCATCACGACGGCGCCAATCAACCGTCAATGATGTCGATTTCCATCAACCCGTCGTCACTCTCCACGGCTCCCTCAGTGCTCTGAGCCGCCAGTGCAGCGTCCACACGGTCATCGTTGCTGTCCGACAACTCAATCGACGCCAAAGCGCCCCTTCGCGCGTGCACGCTTCCGGGCGGGCTTCGGAACGTCCTCCACAAAGATCAAGTCGTCCTCATCGTCGTCAATGCCCGTCAAGTCCACTAGAATCTGCGGTGCGGGCGGCAGTGGCGCCGGTGCATCACTCGCACACGTTTCGAGCGAGGGCGAAGTGTGCTCCCCGTTGATGACCGTCGGCTCTGGTGGAACGAGAGAGGAATGGTCGCGTTACGGGCTCGATGTGCGACTGATCGGCGGCGAGAGCGGGCCCGTCAGCGGCGAGAGCAGACCCATCGTACTGCGGTTGCCGTATCGCACTGCGGTCAGTGGCAGCGGACGTGGTGCGTCTCACGCACGTGCACCCCACCATGGCGTCGTGGCCGGCAGGGGCGGTGGCGCCGGTGCGTCGCGCGCGCGTGCGCCCCACCATGGCGTTGTGGCCGGCGGAGGCGGTGGCGGCGGGAGCGGTGAGAACGGACCCGTCGTACAGCGGTTGCCGTCTCGCATCGTGATCAGCGGCGGCGGCCGTGGAGCGCGGCGCGCGTCACTGCCCCACGGCGGCGCCGTGGCCAGCAGGGGCGGTGGCGCCGGTGCGTCGTGTGCACGCGTTTCGAATGAGGGCGACGCACACTCCCCGTCGCTGACCGTCGTCTCGAGTGGAATGAGAGAAGAATGGTCACGCTGCAGGATTGATGTGTCACTGATCGGCGGTGAGAGCGGGCCCGTCGCGTCAGGGCGCCCGCGTAGCGTCCTGGTCGGCTGCGGTGGAGGCGGAGCGCGCGTGCGGCCAGACCCCATAGCAACACTCGAGCCGGCCGCCGCCATCGTCTTGCTCATGTGAGCGTGGACACCGCCCTGCATGACATTGTCGAGTCCCTCGTCCACGAGACGCGCAGCACGACTTTCGCGGAAATCCTAGACGCACACGAGACGAGGAGGTCAAGACACGGCTCAAAAAAACGGAAACCCGCGTGTGGGACGCACCGGCAGGTTCTCCACCCTCCGTTTTTACCATTCGAGCCGGACGTCAAACTGGGCCTCCCGCTGCTGCGTCATGTACTCGTTGTTGGGGTACGCGATGCGGCATGTCGAGTAGCCGCGTTTCAAATGAGCGATCAGCTTACTGCGCATGTGGAAGACTTGCGTGCACGAGCGACATTTCCTGTTCTTGTCGGGCTTGTTGTGCACGGCGTTGATGTGCGCCCTCAGGTTGGGACGGCTCCTATAGCAATCACGGTCCGAGATCTCATCCCAGCATATCACGGTCGGAAACGAGCAATACGTACTCGGCTGCGTAATTGCATCCGAGCACTTGGTACTTGTGCGGCTTCTTGATCTTGCCCTGGTGCCGCTTCTCGTGGTTCGTGGGCTCCCCCTTGCGCCTGGGTCAAATCCAAACATCGACGTCAGTTGCCTGCGCCCAGACACGACCACGCGATAGAGCAACAGGAAGAGGACGTACTTGAAGCGTGCACCACAAATCTTGCCGTCATGGTCCACGTGTTTGCACGCAAACGGCCGCTCAGACTTGATCTCGCGCTCAAACGCCGCGATGTGCGTCTCATTGTCGTGCGCAAAGTCGACGCGCGACTCATCGACGTAGATCGCACGCAGCTTGTACCCGGGATCGTCGCGCCTGGCGATGAAGGCATCGAGAAACGCTTGGTTGCGCTTGTGGAACCGTTCCATGCGCGCCTCCCTGATCGCGAGAAACCCCGAAAAGAAAAGCAAATATCAATCCCCGTCAGCAAGGAGCCAAAGTGGATGCGGAACATACCTGCGTCTTCTTCTTCTTCTGCGTGACGAAGTGGCACGCGTCGGCCTTCGGGTGGCCGATCGGGTGCCGACCGGGATAAAAGAACACGAGATCCTTGTGGCCACGCTTGAAGCGCTCGTCGTCGTTCCCGCCGCCCTTAGTCTTGCCAGTGCGGTGCTTGGTTTTGCTGCCCTCGCCGTCGGCGCTGTCCGAGTCCCCCTCGCTGTCGGCACCGTCCGAGTCGCACTCGTCGTTAGCGCTGTCCGAGTCGCACTCGTCATTGGCGCCGTCCAAATTGCTCTCGTTGTTGGTGCCGTCCGAGTCGCCCTTCGCCGTGTCGAGGTGCATGATGCGCTTGCGCTTCTTGCTCTTTCCGGCCTTGTGCGCCTTGCCCTTCTTGATGCCGGAACCGCGTTTAGCAATGCGGGTGCCATAGACCTGGACAGTTTGGTCGAATCGGGCACCACAGCTATGCGCAAGCAGGTGGGGATGATCATGCGTCAGTTCATGACGAGGACAAACGGCGACACAATGACACAAAGTAGACGATGTACCCGCCACAGTCCATGATCTCGCTGACGAGCACGTAGTTCTCGCGCAGCTTCTTTTTCTGCTTGGCGGCAGACGCGGCGATCTTGTGCGAGCGCATCTCAGCACTCGCGTCGAGCGACGCCTGCATGTAGGTCCTGGTCTCGCCCGTCTGCTTGGACGTTGCGACGCGGTCCATGACATTGTCGTGCCGCCGGCCGCTGCGAACGGCCCGCAGCTGGTCGGGCGAGATGTTGCCGAACTCGCCGATCACGCGAATCCCCTTGAGAAGAGAGATTCCACCCACATTAGACCAGAATCGGGTTAGATCGAGCCAATCCACGAAGAGGTGGTGACGGTTTGTCACGTACAGGCGAGAAGAGTTGCCAGACTCTCTAGGCCGACCTCGAGAATTCGCGCAAGTTGGGCGTGCTCATTGGCCTCGAGCTGGCGCGGAATTGGAATGCGGGCAAACGGGAAGCCGACACTGTAAACTGCGCTGCTGGCCCGCGTGTCGTAGCCGTTCAACGTGCGTCCGACATTTACTTGGTGCCCGGCGCCAAGTACTTGCGCCAAGTAGGTCTCGCGGCGGCAGTTGGACGTGCACCGCAGGTCGTCGACACGCGACTTGAGCAAATGGAAATCGAGTTCCGGCAATTCGAGTGGCCCATCAAGGTCCGACTCGGTCAATGACCGCTCGATTGCCGTGGCGTTGTCGAGCATGGCCTGCAGGTACTTCTTGGAGAACAACGTGTAGTAGATCGTGTCGAGGTTGTTGGCCACATGGTCGTAGTTGTAGCACGTGTATAGCACGAGCGCCTGCGCGATGGTCGCGTAGATCGCACCGTTGCACCGCACAGGTTCTACTGGCCTGGGGCAGTCAGATCCATCAGTGGGTCAGCCAAGATGAATGAAGAGTGAGAAGCGAAGGGAAGGTGGGATCATGGACGTACAGCGAAAAACTGCCTGCCTCCAGGACGTCCGCCATGGCGGCTGCACGGAAAACGAGATCAGAGTACATGCGCAGGTCCTCGTCGGGCTGCGGCGGCAGGTGCATCAAAAACTCCTTGACGGCCTCGACCATTTCGAGCGTCGTGCCGAGCTTGCCGCCATTCTTGGTCTCGTACTGTGCGATGGCCCCGGGATTGGTTTGAGCGAGATGACCCAGTTGCCGAGCTGGTCGCGTGAAAGCTTGGCGGTCGGAATGAGGAGCCGTTTTTGCAGCGGGCGCGTGGCGCGGTAGAAGACATGTTCGAGCAGCATCATCGTGTCAAACACGAGCACGATTTGCGCGTCGCGCACCCGAAACGAGAAGAAATCCTCCAGCGCAGGCAGGTCGTTTGGACCGACGCGCCCAAAGTCGTGCGGCTCGTCTTGGTGCGGCACATCGTCGTCTTGGGGTGGCTCGTCGTCGCGCATGTCGTCGTCATCGTCGTGCGCGTCCTCATCGCCACTGTACGCGTCACCACGGCTCGCCGAGGGTGCGTGGTCAGTCTGGTGGTGGGCGTAGCCCGAGTAGATGCGCAGCGCGGCTCGGTAACGCGTGATCAGCTCGGCCTCGGTGGAGCCCATCGTTACGCCAGGCGCGTTGCCCTCGATCATGGTGCCGCGATGGTTGCAGTCCGTTCGTGATATGGTGCGGAGCGGGGCGCGGCGCGGGTGCAGCTGCTCTTTATTTATGGCGAGACAGACGACGCGATCAAACGACACAGCGAGAGGAACGCGAGCTTTCTTCCCTTGCCATTCCATGCACGAATCTCTTTCATTTCATGCCAAACTATGTCGAGAGCCAATGACTGGCCGTTCTCCGCTCGCGCGCCGCTTCCTATGCAGTTCCGCACGATCTGGCTGCTGATTTGGTGTGTTTCGAGTGCGTTGTTGGTCGATCGCGAGTGATCGTGGTTGTTCCAAAGGCGGCGCCGCTGAGTCACGTACACCGGTGATACCAAGGCCTGACCAAACGCGCGTGCAGCAGTCGTGATCGTGTTGTGATCCTGCCGACTTCGACCACCGCGGCTCTTCAAACAAGGTGGAGAGAGCTGGTGTATATATCTGTTCATCAAATGGGGACAGCAAAACTAATGCAGACCACGCGCGACACGTTGATCCGCGTCGCGCTGCGACCGCGGGCACCAAACACGCAAAACAAGGCCAACGCTCACGCGGATTGCGCGAGAGGAGAGCAAGGAATGCGGAAGGGGAACTGGTGGTCAAAAGAAACAACAAACAAGTGCCAACCGGCCGGCGCGCGCCAAGAGGGCCGACCAGCGTCTACAGGAACCGAACCGCGAAAACACAACAACCAGAACTGCAAAAACGGCAAACAGAACGACTTGACGCGCACCTAGCGCGCGTTACCACGCGACTTGAACGGCGCGCAGAGCCCGCGCGACACGAGGTACCCGCACGACCCAATAAACCGGAACGCCGACAGCGCAGCCACGGCAATGAACAGGTACTGCAGGTAGGTCTTGCGCAGTGTCGAACCGTTCTCCACACCAATTGCTGTGGGCGCAATCAAGATGGCGACGAGACCGCCATTGAAAATGATCCAAATCAGCAGCCAGATCGTGCGGAATTGTTTAAAGTAGTCATCACTGCTTAGAGTGGACTTGGATTTAGTCTCGCCGGCCTCGAGGGTACGCTTGAGATCGGTCAGGGCCTGCATGCGGTGCTGGTAGGCGAGCGATACGTCGGCCGGGTGCTGCGACGGCAACTCCAAGTCGGCCACTTCTTGCCCGTCCTCGCCCTTCTTGACCGTGACGCCCTTGCCGCCGCCCGAGCCGTTGTCGCCCTTGGTACCCCACGTCACGTCCGAGATGTTGCAGTAGGCGTAGATTTGGAGCACTAGGTGGGCGAGGTAGGGCACATGTAGCGTGAGCAAATAACATCAAAAGCAACGCCAAGCAGCTCCGAAAGTGCGCGAAAAGCAACCCGAAACAGTCCCGAAAAAAGCGCAACGCACCATTGACGTAGCACGGCAAAAGGAGCAGGTACTGCAAGAAGCAGGTAATCATGTGCCACGGCTCGCGGTAGAGCACCGACGAGACAATGTACATGCCGTAGGTACTGCCGAGCGCAATCGACGTTTGCAAGAAACGTTTTCCGGCCTCCGAGTGGAACGGGTCTTGCATGCCCTCCTTGAGCGACGGCAAGTCGGCGGCGAGCGAGACGATGATCATGTAGAACATGAGGATCGTGACGGCGGCAAACAGATTGATCGCGAACAGGTAAATGTACTTGGCGGCCTGCGGGCGGTTACCGAGCGCGGCAATGAAGGTCGTGCAGAGCGAGAGAATGTAGATGGATCGGAACACCGAGAGGATTGACGAGAGGATCGTGCGCGCCGTGTCCGACTTGGGCACGCCCCACTTGGTGACCTCCGGGTGCAGTCGGATGTTGTCGTCGTCCAGCGATTGGACAAAGTCGTCGACCAACTACAAACGATCCGTAAACGCGTACATTGCACCTAACGTTAGTCTCCTGGACTCAAAGACACTCGAGCAAAACAGGGAGATACGTGCGAAGTGGTAGGCAAGGTAGAAGTTGGCAAGCGAAAAGTACGAGAAGATGAACGAGATGGCCATGTACAGGTACTCGATGGTGAAGACGATCATGCGAAGGAACGACTGACCCGACGTGTAGATTTGGCCCGCATTGCCAAGCGCGTAGAGCAGCGCGAACGTGGAACCGTTGAGCCAGCGACGACGCTGCGAGATGAATTCCGGGAAGTTATCCGGGACATCGGTGATGGCTTGCGAGTCCTTTTCGTAGCTGGCATGGATGGTGAAGGAAAAGAGTGAGCGAGCGAGTGAGGAAATGAGCGCGCGCGGCCGATCAGCATTCGAATCAATCGCAACGCACGAGCGCGTACCTCAGAATCCAGCCCTCGTTTTTCTTGGCGACGAGCTCAAAGCAAAGAATACGATCCTCGGCGAGGTACATGTTGGCGGCAAACACATCTCCCGAATCGTGCAGCTTCTCGCCCTTGAAGTACTGCTCGAGCGGACGGCCCTGCAGCGCACGGTACCGGTAGGCCGAGAAAGCACCAGGCAGCACGGAAATGTACCCGAACCACGCCTCGAGCGGCTTGTCGAGAATGCTAGTGGCGAAAACGAAAGACCGTGCGATCAATTTCCCATCAAACGGGGGATAGCAGGGGCAACGTGCGAGCAGCGACCAACATACTTCGACATCTTGTACTCAAAGTTTTGCGCGGCAATAATGGGCTTGATCAGGTGGAAGAGCGAGTCGTACTCGACGGCAATTTCACCACAAGCACCGCCGACTTGCGGGTTCGTGTCGAACTGGCGCCAAAGACTACAGGTCGGGCAAAGGCAGTCAGAATGCGGAGACGCTCGAGGCAGAAAGGACGAAGATCGAGTGGAAGACGCACCGGTAGATTGCCTCGCGGCGGGGCTTGGTACCGACATCGACGAGCACACAGACGCCGGGGTTGATGACGGGCCCAAACGCGTTGAAGAACCAGCGGTGCGAGTTGATTTTCTAGTCAATAACGGGGCGCAAACGTTAGCAATCCACTCTCGCACGCCGTCCAGCCGTGCAAAACGCCCAAAACACCAGAGCGGTACCTTGGCGTTCTTCTCCTTGAGACAGAACAGAATCTGCACGGGCACGACGCCGCCGTCACGGTGCGTCTTGACCTCCATCTTGTCGGTGACGGCGACCTGCGTCGTGAACTCGAAAATGTGCGCCTCGGTGTCCTTGTTCATGAACTTGGGCACGCACACGCCCTCTTGGTAGCAGCCCATGGTCGAGAGCACCGTGAGCACGTCCTTGTTGATCTTTTGGCGCCCGTCCGAGACGATGCACACGACAATCTTTTGCCAGCCGTCCTCGCCGGCAAATGGGCCCGTCTTCTTGTTGCACATGTGCTGGATGTTCTTGTTGATGGCCTGCATTGTGCGCGTAAACAAAATCGAGTCCTCGTTGTACATGGTGACAACGCTAAAGAAAATGGAGGGCACGGCGCAACATGGTTAGACATCGTGATTCGTGCCGTGATGGTTCGAATGTGGAGGTGCGAGACGTACATGCTACAAACCGGAAGCAACGGTGCGAAAAGGCAGCGTTAGTGTTGACCGTGTGTGGCGAAGCGAGTGGGTCCAGTCATGAATTTCGACCAAGGCGCAACTTCAATGCAAACCAAACCAAACCACCCCGCGACGCCCAAGGGACGGGATGGAGGCCGGTTGAGAAAAAAAAGCTTCAGCAAAGGCAGGGCGAGAAGAAGAAAGGATTAGGACGACGAGTCGTACAAACTAGACGATGGCGAAATTAAGTCAGCCCTGTCCGACACTGGTCGATTTTCGGCGCCAGAAAAACGCAACGCACAGTTCCGTCTTGCGGCCATAAAGCGACTGGCGCAGCTGGTAACCTTGCTTGGCAAAATGGTTCGGGTCGCACGTTGCGGCCGTATAGCGCAATTTCGTGAACTCCTCGCCGGTCGTGTATTTGACCTTGGTCGGGTCGACGAGTTCGGGCGAGACTTCGAGATCAACAACGAGCTTGCCGTCACGAACAGCAACGGCACGCTTGATAGTCTTGACGCGCGACGGGCCCTGCGCGGGCGAGTAGTAGGAGGCGGGTGCTGCGGGCGACATGGGCATGCCCGACGTCGACGCAGCGTAGTTGGACTGCATCTCGTAGGATGCCGACGTGGCCGACGAAATGGTGGTTGCGCCGCCAAACGTGACGCCGTGCTGCTGCGGCGGTGCTTGCTGCTGCGGGTAGTACCCGCCCTGCTGCTGCTGCGGCGGGTACTGGTTGTACCCGCCAGGACCAGCCGAGCGCGCCGACGGCTGGCGCATAGGCTGCTGCTGGTACGACATTGCGGTGGTCGCGAGTGGTCACGAGTGGTCGCGGGTGGTCGCGGTGGCCGGTTGGTCGACGACGGTCAGGAATACGCGGCCAGCGCGCACGTCACGTCAAGTGGACGGCCGAACGAGGAACGAGACGGCGTGGCCGGGTCGCGCGGTGCGGTTCTTGGTTGGGCGCGAGCGACCTCTATCCGGCGTGGTGGTCGGCGTCGCGAGAGCAAAGGGTGCGCGGCAGGCCCCCGAGGATATGTTCGTTGAGCAGCGGACGGTGGAGAGAGGAGAGCGAGCGTGAGGGAGGGCGCGCCTTGGGCCAGATTGCTTCCTGGGTCATCGACTGTTGTGCACGCGTGTCCACCACTTGGTGGTTGTGTGGTCCTTGGCGAAAAATGCTGGAACGCAATGGGCCTTGGCCCTTTCGCCGACCTTGAGCACTGAAGCGGTGCGCGCCTCGTGTGGCGAGCCTCCTGGGCGAGGCGAAAGTGGCGGCCATCAACCGCGTGATATGCCCAAGCGCCACCACAAACACGCCACCTGCCTGGGCAACCGTCCACCGCCAAAGCCATTTATCACGCATTTATCACACCGTCCACGCTCAGCCCGCGCGTCTCCCACCCGTGTCTCGCACCGAGATTTTTCCTTGTCACAACCTCCTCCAGCAACCTGCACCAGCTCCTCCGCTCCACTTGCACGCGCCCGCTGGTCCACCGTGCACAAGCAAATTAATTCAACTCCATCTTTGCCCACCCTGCTCCCTCTTCTTTCTGCTCTTCGCACATGTCCTGGTTTGATATACACCCTTGTTCGCACACTGTTGCACACCCGCACCAACTTGGCGTCGGCCACTCGCTTTCACAAGGCAGCCGTCCCCTCTGCACGCGCCTGGACCACCGACACGGACCGCTGCAACCAACGACGAGTTGCAGCAAGGCCGCGCGGCGGCCGCCATCCATCGACCCGCTGCGTTCGCGAACCACTTGCATCGTCAACCTCATTCATTCTTTGCGCGCCGTGCGGGCCACAACGCCCCGACTTGACGCAACTATGAGCACCTCGCAGCAGCAACTTCCCCCCGAACAGCAACAAGACCTGCGCGACCGCGACGCTGTTGTCGACCACATTCTCGGCGCGTCGCTCGTGCTCGGCCTGCACAATCTCTACATCAACGCAACGCAGCTTTGGCAGCGCCCGCGCCGGCTCAAGGTCGTGCAAGTCATTGCGTCGGCGTTCCAGCTCGTCAACCAGCTCACGTTTATCGTACTGCAGACGCAGCCAGCCGCGCGCGTCTGGAATTGCCACGGCGTCAGCGATGTTGGCGACCTCGCCTACCTCATCTTCCAAACCCTCTCCATGATCGTCCTCATTCTGCGCGCCACCGTGTTGCTTGACGCGCGCCACCGCGGACTCGCGCGAACGGCCCTGATCGTGCTGTTTGCCGCGGGCATGATCCCGGTCATCACGTCGATTGTCCTCAAGGAGATTGTCGAGGACCCCATCACGGGCCGGTGCATCCCGCAGTACTCGGCGTCGTGGAACTACATTGGCAAGGTGCATGACGTTTCCCGCGTTCCGTCAACTGCCAAGCTTCATTCTGACATCTACACTCCTAGATTATCCTCTTCGTCGTCTACTCAATCCTTCTCGTCGCCTTCAGCACCCCGGCGTTCCGGCAACTGCGCCGCGCGAGTGCCCCACCGATTCCATCGACCACCGTCGGCACCACGACCGCGCGCAAGGCACGGCTCATCTCGGTCCTGTCGCGCAGTTTCCGCGGCGGCAAGTCACCCAGCACTCCACCGAGCCGTGCCACGTCCCTTTCCTTTGCCACGTCAAGCGTCGTGCGCTCTCCACCAACAACCTCGGCGCGCCCGGCGCCACCACCACCGAACCCGCTCAAGCGATATCTGCGGCACGTGATCTTGCGCGTTGCGTTCCGAATCGCGCTCGCAATCGCCGCGTACTTGGTCACCGTCGCGCTCGGGATCGCGGGTGTCTGGGGGCACCTCTGGATCGCGCAGTTCTCCGTCCAGAACTACTTTTGCACGGTCGCGGCCACGTTCTCGGTCCTGCGGCGACCCACGCACCATGCAGGCGGCGGCGGTGCGGGCGGCGGGGATGCCGCGTCGGCCGCACGCTTGCGATCAGGACAGCACGGTGGTGGAGGAGGCGGTGTAGTCGATCCGGCTGGCGGAATCGCAGCTCTCGCTGCTGCCGCCGGCGGACCCGCACGACGCGCGGATATTGGCATTATGAGCACGGCGTTTGCGCCGTCGTTCACGACCGCGTCGATTGGCGGGTCGCTCGACGTGACCCCACTGACACCAGGCAGTCCGTCGCCGCGGCCCGTGCGCGCCACGTCCATCTCGCCACCGCTCGCCGCGCTCTCACGGCGCGCGCTCGACGGAATCACTGAACATGGCACCGTCGAGCGTGCCACTACTGCCGCGGCCAGTCCCACTACGTCCCCCACCGCGACCGAGTCGCCCGCGAGTCCGCGTGGATCGTTCCGCCGTCTTCTCATGCGCCGCGGCTCGCCCGCGCCCGAATCCCCGTCGAGTCCGCGGTCGTCGTTGCGCAAAATCACGAGTCTCGCGTCGCCGTTGCGGTCGAGTATGCCGTCGGCGCTCGAGGCCATCAAGGCGCCGCGCGGGCGCGGGATTTCGGCGTTGCGGCATGCTCACGGGGAAGTGAACGATCCGGAAACATCGATTGTTTCGGCCGAAGCGTACATCGGCGATGGGCATGATCACTTCAAGGGGTCGAGAAGTTTCCCATCGACGGTGGGGACGGTCGATGGTGGCAGCGGCGAGGTCACGGCGGCCGAGTCGGCGCCAGGTGGAGAAGACTAGCACAGTGGAATAGATGCGGATGGAAGGCGGGAAGTAGAGGGATAGGATGTGACATGTCCTAGAGAATCGATTGATTTGCTTTTCGCGACGGTTGACTGGCCGGAAATGCTGAACGCGGACAAGACGACACCACACGGAGAACAGAGCACTTTCGTGCCCACTTGGCATTCCTTCTGCACGAGAATCATCAATTCCACCAATCACACCGCCGATCCTGCGCGATCCTGCGCACTTGAGCTCGGGCATCGCGAATCATCGCAAGGATTGATCTCACCACCACCATGGCAAACGTAATATTGCACCAGAACAAGACGAGACAACGGAGCCGTGCCCATGCCGCAAGAGCACATCTTGCTGACGTGCTTCAACGCGGAACCGGGCTGCGCTCATCCTTGTGTCCACTTCACGCGTGCGCTCAGCGTTGTATGCAGGCGGATCAGGATGTCATCGTGGGGCAACGGGGCAGGGTGGACACAGTCGTCAGCGCGTCCACGCTCAATGCAGGAAAGCTGGTTAGATCGTCGCTGACCTGTCTGCGTGCGCATCGCTGCACGAGAAACCCCCCTACATGTTGCTCTGGTGCAGATTTACGTTGAAACCAGTCCCTCTGGTCGCTGTCGTGTCTGGTTCGTTTCGATGAAAACGACAACGGAGATCGCCTTTCTTCTCTCGTTCAATCATTCTTGAACATATTGATCAATCTTGTTCCAGGCCGGTTCTGCAGAGGAGACTTGGTACACTGGTCTGCGAAGGTGGAGAGATCAGAAGTGGTCTGAGCAGACAGTTTCCCTCATCTCCTTTTGATCACGCTGCTGCCTGCCACAACCATCTTCCATCCACCGCACAGTCGGCCCGCCAGATCGCTGTTGTGCAGGTGCCTGGCGTGTCCCGTCTCTTCGCATTGGAACGGCCGCCTTCAACCGCGCGAACCAACCACTATTCACCATGGCCCACGCTAACGTCTGGAACTCGCACCCGAAGAGCCACGGCAAGGGCTCGCGCGAGTGGTAAGTGGGCCTTCGTCCACTTTTCCGACCCATTCGCGCCACCCGCGCGAGCTGCGAGCGAGCCGAACCGACCTTGGCCACGCCGGTCCATCCGTCATCGTCACCGACCCGTTCGCCGATTTTTGCGACCCACGACGAATCCCTGCTCGACCACCGCGGTCTTGAGCTGGATTGACCGTTTCGAAACAATTTTGCGTCGTTTTGCTCCGGAAACGCTGTATGGCGAGCCCCTGGTTCTCCGCGCTCGACCGCCACGAAACGTGGGCGACGACAGAATCTGCTTTGGAGCGGGTGACGGTGACGGATGGTGGACTCGCTGCATTTCACTCGCTCGCTCGCTCGCAGCTCCACTTTTCGCGGGGGTCGATGGGTCGACGATTCTCGGCAGCACGCCGACTGTGCAATGTGCGGCTGTTCTGACGCTGTTGCGCTTGCGCTGCTTTTTAGCCGCCTCTGCACGCACCGTGCCGGTCTGATCCGCAAGTACGGCCTGAACCTGTGCCGTCAGTGCTTCCGCGAGAAGGCCAACGACATTGGCTTCACCAAGGTGCGTTTTGATGATGATGAAACTGTGAACTTGCGTTGAAAATGAAGCTGACCGTTTGCTTTCTGCTCGTCCAGACCCGCTAAGGATCCTCCATGCGTTGGCGTGCCGGTGTGCGCCTCGGAAGTGTTGTCGATATGGCGCGCGTGCGCGCGGATGCCCCACCGCTCCCCCCGGTCCGTCCGTGCACGACGCAGCCGGCCCGGCGCTCGTCCAGTTGTGCAGTGGTACCCAATACATCTTTGTGCAAAAGCAGCTCAGCACGCCCGACTCGGTGCCCTGCGACGACTTGGGTGGGACTGCAGCGGATGCGCGAGACGGCTGGCTCAACACGATCACTTTTGGTTGCGCGCATGCCCGTCGTTGCCGGTCAGAAATGGTCCCGCCCGTCAGGGTCTTTGCTTCAGGCTCGTTTTTACATCGTCGTGAAACGTGATGCTCTTCAGCCAGACCAAATTGCGGAGAAGCTCTTTTAATAACCCACTTTCGTGTGCTGGCAACATCGCACCCCCTCGCTTTACAACGCGGCAGCAGGTCACAATTCCATCCGTCCCATCTGTTTGCTGAGTGCCTTCCCCTTTGTCGTCTCGCGTCGGGCTCAGCGGCACCTTTTGGTGACGGGAGTGGTGGATGAAACTTGTCGGTATGAGTCTGGCGATGGTTGTCGTCGTGGCAGTTTGATGTGCCACGTCGGACACACGTGAGAATCGCGCTGCCCAGGCAAACCGCGCCAAGCGATACGAACAGCTCCCCCAGTCTTCCACCACTCCCACCTCGACGGCGCGACAACCGCCTCCACTAGCGCGACCGTGGCGCGCACTTTAACCCGGCCAGCTGCACGGCACGATCTCGTCCACGGCCACAGTCTCGGCTCTTCAGCGCACCCTGTTCAAGCTGCCAACACGACCAAACTTGGACCCGCTTGTTTTCTCCTTCAACCACAAACCGTGCAAGAATGACGTCGCGACGCACACGTTCAAGGCGCACGGGACCCTCATTACGGTGGCCCGGACTGCTCGTCGCGGCCGTGCTCCTGGCCCTGTGCTGCTCGCATCCGACCGCCCAAGCCAAAGCCGATGCGGCCACGGCGCCTCCTCCACCAGCACTCGACACGCCGCTCCCGCCCAACGTGCATCTGCCACCAAGTGCGCCGCAAACACCCGGCGACGCGCTCGTGCACCAGGCGCAAGCGCAGCTCGCGCGGCTTGACGCGCACCACCCGGACCTGCACCATGTCGGCGCCCGGCTCATTCGCGAGGTGATCGAGCCCAATCTTGTCGCTGCCGGACTCGCGCAATGGGGTGCTGACCTCGGCGCGCCTGACTGGATGGTCGGTGCCGACGACGTGACGGCGCGCGTCACGCGCGACGTGCGCGCCTATGTCGCGTCGGCGAAAGACGCGGTGCGGCTGCTGATGCAGGCGTGGAGCGACGAGCAGCACGTGGATGCCGGCCGGGTCTTGGCGAGTATCGCGCTGGTATGGACCGGATGGTTGTGCTCCTTGCGTGCGATGAAAGTGGTCGGGTACTGACGTGATCCTAACGATAGTTTGGCAACTACACGCTGCCCGTCTCGCCCAAGACGGCCTTTTCCATTTACTCGACGCTCGCCAACGTCACGGGGGACGTTGACGCGCACTACCACCTCGGCTTCTTTTACTCGACCAATCTCGGTGGAGTCCTGGGTCCGTCGATCGCGTCGGTGCGCCAAGAAGCTGCGCAGCTCCACTACACGCTCGCCGCGTACGGCGGGCACGCCGGCGCGCAAATGACGCTCGGGTACCGGCACCTCATGGGGATTGGCGCGTCACGGTCGTGCGAGACGAGCGCGTTTTACTATTACCAGGTCGCCAAGAAGGGTACGTTTTTTGTTCGGTTTGTGATTACTAGCAGAACGCAACTCATCAAGTGACCTGCGATAGTCCTCGACCTCTACTACGCCGGCCCACCGGGCGGCCGCTCGCCACCACCCGCGCGCGTCTCCCTCCCGACCGAAGCCGGCGGCATGTACGGTCCCGGGTCCGCGACGAAAGCGCACGCGAGCAAAGCCGACTCGGCCATTTCCGACGAGGACGAATACGAATTCTTCAAGTACCACGCCGACGAGGGCGACCCGTACTACCAGCTCCTGCTCGGCAAGCGGTACTACGATGGCACGCACGCGTCGATCCCGCAAGACTACGACGGCGCGCTGCGGTACCTGCACCGCGCCGCGTCCATAACCGTCCCTTCCATCCCGGCTCCAGCAGCCGCGCCCGCGAGGCGCGACTCCAACGGCGACACGCCCGCCGCCGCCGCGGCTGACCAGCAGCAGCAGCCGCCGCAAAAGCCCGTGCAAGTCTCGCCGGAAATCAAGCAAAAGCGCGCGATTGTCGGCCAGGCGGCCCACTTACTCGGGCGCATGTACCTCCGCGGTGAAGGCGTCGTTGCGCACAACGCGACCGCGCAGCGGTGGTTCCGGCTCGGCGCGTCGCACGGCGACGCCGACTCGCTCGCATGGGTCGGGATCATGGCCCTCGATACGGCGCACACGGCGCTCGCTGACGCCCTCGCCGAATCGCCGCGGTCCGTCACGACCATCAAGGCGCACCGTGCGGCGGCGGCGCGTGCGGTCGAATTCTTGCGTAAGGCCGCGATCGCGGGGAATCTCGAAGCGCACGCGGTGTTGGGGTTGCGGTACGCGGATACCGAGCGGTATGCAGACGCAATCAAGTACCTGACCCTCGCTGCCGCGCACGGGCACATTCCAGCGATGATGCGGTTGGCGGAACTGTATCTGGCGGGTCGCGGGACCGCGCCGAGTTGTACGATGGCCGTGGCGTTGCTCAAGAATGTGGCCGAGCATGGGGCGGAGTGGATCGAGCCGGTCATGACGCACGCGCACGAGTTGGTTGTGGATCCGGATTTGCCGAATGCCGACTTGGCGCTGCTGCTGTACTGGCTCGCGGCCGAGCGCGGGATTGCGACAGCGCAGAGTAATGTCGCGTGGTTGATTGAACGCCGCGCCAAGGCCGGGGATGGCAGTGGGCGGCTCGACTTGGATTGGCTGTTCACGGACGACGTGCATGCGCGGCTCGTCGAAGAGGCGGGCAAGTCGGTGACCGCTGCGGCTAGCGAGTCGGAGGCAGGGTGGCAGGCGTATGTGCCCCCAGCGATCATGGATGCCGATGAGGTCGCGCTCGTGTATTGGAATCGCGCGGCCAACCAGAATAATCCCGAGGCGCGCGTGAAGGTGGGCGACCACTTTTACCACGGCCGTGGCGCGCCGCAGGACTTTGCGCAGGCGCTGCAGTATTACAGTATCGCGGCCGAGTCAGACTTGACGGGGCTCGCCATGTGGAATTTGGCCTACATGTACCACCACGGGCTCGGTGCGCCAAAAGTACAGTTGTGTGCGCTTGGGTTATTTTGCCGAACGTGTTGCTGACCACACTTCCCCCCCGCCCGATAGGACCGGCACTTGGCCAAGCGGTACTACGACCTCGCGCTCGCGACCAACAGCGACGCGTGGCTGCCCGTCTCGCTGTCGCTCCTGCACCTGCACGCTGCCAACTGGTACGCGTTCCTGACCGACGCGATCCAAGGCTGGCGCAGCGATGCGACCCCTCCCAACCCTGCGACTCCAACCCCTGCCGCCGCGACTCCAGCCACCACGCCCGCTCCTGCATCGGCACCGGCCGCACCAACCCCACCGAAACCGCGCGCTGTCCCGACCAAACTGCCGCTTCTCGACCGCGTGCGCCAGTGGCTCGTCGACGACCAGACCGACCTCGAGCTCACGGCCATCGCGCTGCTCGTTCTGACCATGGTCCTCGCCTACCTCATGTACCTGCGGCAAATGTACTACCAGCCGCAGGTGCAGCGGCACAACTTGCAGCGGCAGGCGCTCGAGCGCGCGATGCGCGTGCAGGCTGAAATGGCGCGCGAGCGGGAGCGGTTGCGCGAGGACGAGGAGCGGTTAAGGCGGTTGCGCAGGGAGGAGGTCGAGCCGCTGCTCGTGCCGGAGACGGATATCGAGGGGGTGCGGCGGCGGATGGCGGCGAGGGTCGAGGTGGATGAGGAGGTGGAGGAGATTGTCGCGGATGAGTGGCCGGTGGCGACGACGGCGGGTATGGCGACGTCGAGCGTTTCAGATGCATCGAGGACGGTCGCGCCGTCGAATGCGGTCGATCCATCGAGGGCAGCTGAGACGCCAAGCGCGACCGACACACCGAGCTCAACCGACGCGTCGAGTTCCGTTGACGCGTCGAGCGCCGCCAATGCGCCGACTCCCGCCGGCGCTCTCGTGCAAAGCTCCCCACCAGAAGATTCGTTGACGGTCGACGTGCCCGCTGTCGAGCCCGCGCAAGAGCAGAACATGCACGGCGAGGACGAGCTGAATCTGAGTCCTGCGAGCGTGTCGATTTCCGCCCAGCCGCTCGTCGACGTCGAGGACAACCACGCTACAAACCACGAGACCGGCCAAGACGATTCCGCGCCGCGATCACCCGTGTTGCCGGAATCACCATGTCCAGTACTGTTGCCGCCAACAGCACGACCGGAAGAACCGGCGCAAAAGCCGGAACGAGGTCCCGAGCCAGAGCAAGAGTCGGAACAGGAGCTGGAGCCGGAGCGGATGCTCACACCGGCACAAGCAGCCGCGGCCGCGGCCTTGGCGCGGTTCCAGGTCGCAGCGAGCAGTCCCAGCAGTGGCAGTGCGGCTGAATCGCACGAGGAGGGGGCATAGATTTGGTGGCGGTTTTGATTCGCGAGTCTTGTCTGAAAATACACCAGCGTTCTCCATGGCATATGAGCATTGTTGATAATGTTGAAGGCACGGACAGGTTGACATCGTCGAGGGACATGTGCTTGTGAGAAGCAGCGCTCCATTTTTCTCTCTCTCGCATATCTCTCGTGCAGCAACCTGTTCAGCATCTTGACCCAGCCCCTGACCACGCAACTCGAACCGCGGCTCACCGGCCTCCCCACCTTCATTATTGAAGAGATCGTCGACCATTTACGTGTGAAGCCTTTTCCCGCGCTTTCCTTGCGTGACAACAACGCTTTGATTGCGCGCGACCTGGCGCGTTTTGCGTGAACGTGCCGTTCCCTGCGCGCTCCTGCCGCGAGCGCTCTCCTCGACGAGTTTGCTGCGCTTTTCGTCGATTCTCGCACTTTCGCATTACTCGGACTTGCTTATCTCGATTATTCAGGGCAGCTCGCCTTTTTGGGCCGCTTTGATGTGCTGGTCGAAGGTCCGCCTGCGTTGGCGCAATCCAGCCCGTCTGCGACCATCCTTGCGGCGACCTCGGACACTCCCATGATTATGCCTACCGCGTGGGTGCGTCGGGTCCGTGTATACGGTTTTGGGCAAGTTTGGCGCGCCAGGCTGCCGTCGCTGGGCAGTTCCGTTTGGCAGCAATGTCTGGGTTATTCGCCCGCCTCTCGAAAGTCGTGCATATGCTTATCCAGCCCCACCTGGCTGGCCTAGCCCAGTGCCAATAGTGATTGGGCGGATGCGGTCGAGGACATTGAGCTTGTTGTAAGCGACTGGGGCCCTACCTATGACATTTCCGGAGGCAGAGGAATGTCTTCAAGATGCTTCCCCTGCCATTGCGTTTGCTTCGCGTGTCTCTGCCAGTGTGGGGCGCAACAACGCTCGAGTGTTTGACAACCAACGTTCTCGCTCATGCGCCATTACTTGCTGAATTGCATCTGATGGCCATTGCAGGCTGCTCGCTGCACGACGACTCAGCCCTCGTTTCATGCCGCGAACGCTTGTGAGATTGTCCCTGACGAATTGCTTCGAAGCCAAGCTGATCTCAGACCTGGTGTTGGTCCACCATTTCACGTTCCCACCGACGCTCAAGCATCTTGGGCTCGCGCGCAACGATATGACTGAGATTCACCTGATACTCTTGCGTGGTGCTTGGCCAGCGTCGCTCATATCGCTTGATTTGTCGCACAGCAAGTTCTACATGGTCGTTGGCCCATTGCCATTAACATTGCACACGCTCGATGTCTCGTACAACCGCACCATGATCCAGGATGTGCATCCCAAGGCGTGGATTATGGCGCTCCCGCCCTCTCTGAGGGAGCTCGACGTGCACGGGTTCAATTCATTGAGGATGTCGGTTGATTGCTTGTTGTAGCACGCTGGCATGCAGGAAAAAATTGCGCTCTGGAGTGGCCAAACTCCGGATTGCCACGAACCCACCACATAGGCGATTGTTTGGAAAAAATTTGTTTTCGGTCCACTTGTATGTGATCTTACAGGCGAGTGGTAGTGTGACTACATGTGGAGCGCGATTGTTTTCTTCGACAACAGTCGTTGTGGTTGCTTCAATCAAGCGATGGGTGACCGCTTGGCAGTCTGAAGCGTTGCTCCAGCGGGTTGTCTGTTGTGTGCTGGTCCAATCGGGTTGGAGGTGGTGGTCACAACTGAATGTCGACACGATGATGGAGCAGGATCTGATCTCAATGGAGGAGAGGTGGAGAGAGGGAGAGAGGGAGAATACGAATGGATAGCCCCAAATTCATTTGCATCTGTGCATCTGCTTTTGACGCTAAAGTTTGGGTGATCAGAGGCAGCAAGGGATGCAGGCAGGCATTCCATTGTGAGAGGTGAAAACTGCCAGTCTCGTGAGGAATCTATGCTGTCGCTGGACGCCACGCGTTTGCGACTCACATGCACACCGTGGTCCTTGACAAGTGCGTCGATCTTTAACTGCCAAGAGCAAGGATCAAACCAACAGAAAAGTTCACAATATGTAGACTGGACCAAGCAGCAAGCAGCCTTCGAAGTGAACAGCCAACCCATCCATTCACGATTCCCGGAGAATTATGAACAAAGACACTCAAACAAAAATACGACAAATTGGGGACAACTGCACAACGTTGATTATTTTTGGTTCAAGCCGTCACTGCGAACGTATTTTCGGCCAAAATGCCAACTTGCTACACAAGTTTCGGCGCTTGCTGCAGTAACCAAGCACTTGAGGTTGGAACGCGGAGCTGCATGTTCGCCAGCATCGGTGCACGCGGCTGCACGGTCTCATTGATAGGCACGAGACGCTCAACAAACTTCTTGCCCTTGGTTGCCTCATCATCTGTCCCCATCACCATCCACGACGTTAGCAAGGGCACGTTAGGCACGTGCAAGGTGTCGATCAATGGCCAGGCACCGTAAGGAAGGACGACAATCACGTTCTGAAGCGCCGGGAATGTGCACCGGCGGAGGTACGAAAAAAATTGGACTGATGTGCGGATCTGCCGCAAGACCGGGAAGACAGACTGCGCCGCGAGCGGGTATCGCTCACAATTGTTATGAGGCGAGAAATGCATTGACGCGTCGAGGAAATCAAGATGCGGCAGCCGAGCAAGCCGCTCCACGTGGGCGGGCAGCAGCGACATCGCATTGAGGTTGGTGGCACCCGTGATGCGCAACGAAACGAGATGCGCTGAGAGCTCCGCCAGCTCAGTTCCAAGAATAAACGCGGAGTTGTTGCGGCGCACATTTACAGTCAAATGCGTCAACGAACGGAGAGGAGCGTTGCCCACCGTTTTCACTAGGTCATGGAAGTGCCGAAGTGCGATTGGCGACAAGGTCGCCCGCCAAAGCCGGCCATGCTCTGGTTTGAGGAGCAAAGTATCAGCGTCGCCGCTCGGGTGCTCGCCGGTCGCTACGGTTCGAATCGGACCTGTGATTTCAATGTCCTGGTAGGCTGTCAGAGACAGAAGCACCCCCATCGACAGCTCTGCACCATCATCACCAGAGGCATTGATTCGAACTTTGGTCGAATCTGGCAGGGTTGGCAGCGCTTTGATGGCCACGGATCCGTTCGGGTACCAAAGGCGAAACGTGGCGAGGCGCCGGAAGGCCATGTCACCCAGCGACGACAGGATCGCTTCAGGACTCTTGATCGTGACGCTTTTCAAACGATTGGCAACACCCGGAGACATGAGAATGCCTTCAACGACGCGGTGCGAGCACTTGCTCTGGAAGAGGATGTGTTCAACATTTGGTAGCCGGGCAATTTGTCGGCGTAGCGGCTGCCAAGCAGGGCTCGTCGTCGACGGGTACTTGTTCAAACGCCAAGGATAATGAGCACTGTAAACACTGATGCAAGCCACCCACACGGTGGGCACCACCATGGGCGCCATCTCGGCCGTCACGGAGGAATGCGTGGTGGCAACGTTCAAGTTGGTTGCCTCAGGGGAATGGACAGCGCCAGAAACTGAGGAGATGGCAGACTTGGTCACATTTCCAATGCCCTGGAGAGGGTCGTCTGATTCGCTCCTCGTGTCGACGAGGCCCAAGTATGCGAGCTTTGCGTCCAATTGATTGATGTAACCGAGTCCAAGCGTGGTAAGACCATTCTCGTGAACGAATAAAGCCGCAAAATCGTTGAGAAGAGCGGGTGCAGCAATCGCGCGCAAGGCACGACACGTTCGCGCAAGCCGCGCCAGCTCGCAGGCAAATTTGATGTCGTGGCCAGCACGAAAATGGGCGCGCAGCTTGTTTATGATGGCTTCAAGAATGGATGGTGGGAGATCGGTAAGCCGCGTCTTGGGTGGGTTCAGGAGTCGGGTCATCGTGCTGTTGTCGGAGCAACTCTTTGCTGGCAGTAGTCGTCGTGCACAGAGGGAAGGGAGGCAAGTGAGGGTGGGAGGGAGGCTCGACAACATGAAGAGGCTGATACGACCGGGACGGGGCCCTGACTGATACTTCGGGGAGGATTGCGTAAGGATGTATTTCGCACAGCAGCGTCCTTCTTATGTAGGAAGACGCCTCACACTATGCGTCTAATTGGGGACCACGTGTTGGCAGGGCGCAAGCGGGGGACGCTTGCATACGCGCCAACAACTCCCTCCCTGCCCGTCCGAGGCGCGCGACGCGTCGGATCCACGATCGATCCTCCACTCAACCACAACACCACCAACCACTACTGCAGCGACCGCAACACCGTCGCCGTCGGCTTGCCGGCCTTGACGCCCGACAGCACCTGCACGCCCGGCGTCTGCGCCCGATACTCGCGCCACTTGACGACCGCGTCCGCGTCCTCGCGCAAGTCCTCGGCGCGTTCCCACGTCGACTCCTTGATCGCGCGCTGCTGCCACTTGATCAAGTACAGCGTGTCGCCCTCGCCGCGCCGGCCCGTCATGCCTTCGCGCAGCACGCACTCGGGCTCGTCGGCCGTCGCCGGTGCCCATCCGTGCTCGTCGTCGGTGCCGTCGTTGCCCGCGTACGGCCGACCCGGAAATCGTGCCAAGTCCAGCTCGCGATACGGTTTCAGCAGCTCGACGTGGAACGTCGGGTGCACCTTGTACCCGGCTGGCAATCCGAGCCTGCACGCGCGACCGCCACCGACCACGGCCTCGACGTTAAACGGGCCAATGAACTTGGGCAGTAACTTACGCGACGTCAGCTCCGTGCCTGATGCTGTGCGCGCCGCAATGTTCTTGGTCGAGAGCCACACGCGGTCGCCGACGAGGTACTCGACGTGCTTGCGGTGCTGGTTGACTTGCATCACCATGGCCGCGCGCGATCGATCCAGGCTCACCCGAGCATCTCGCGTCGCTGCGTCGAGCTGCTCCGCCATGCGCTCGAGCTGCGGTACCGGGATATTGTTGCCGAGCATGATCTCGACCGGCCCGCGTGGCACAACGCCCCACAGCTCGAATGGCGACTTGCCCGTCGGCTCGGCGCGCGAGTTGTTGTAGGCGAACTCGACAAACGGCAGGTATGTCGGCCAGTTGGTGCGCTGCGCGTTGACGAAATGCCGCAGCATCGACTGCACCGTGCGATTCGCGACTTCGGCCTGGCCGTCAGACTGTGGATGATACGCTGTCGACATCGCTAACCGCGTGCCCAACCGCCGCCAAAGCGCTTCCCAAAACGCAGACGCGAACCGCGGGTCACGGTCGCTCACGATGCAGTCGGGCAAGCCAAAATCGGGCAAGACGTACCGAATGTACAAGCGCGCAAGCCCTTCGGCGTCCGTCGTCATGACCGTCGGGATCACGCGCAACCGCTTCGTCAACGCGCACACGAGCGTGACGATGGCGTCTTTTCCGCCCTCCCCGTCTGGAAGCTTGCCGATCAGGTCGATGTTGATTCGGCCCCACGGCCGATCCGGTACAGGAAGCGGTCGCAGCAGGCCGTCGGTCTTGCCGATCTTGGGCTTGTTGGCCTGGCAGCTCACGCACGTCCGCACATAGGCCTCGACGTCGGCCGCCATGCCACGCCAGTAGCACCACCGACGCAGCAGGTCGAGCGTGCGACGCGCGCCCATGTGCCCGGCGAGCGGCGTGTCGTGGGCCTCGGACAGCCACAAGGTGCGCAGCTCGCGGTCGTTTGGGATGAGCGGCACCCGCCGCGCCTCGCCACTGACCTCCACGAACTTGAACAGGATCCCGTCGTCGGCGAC
The DNA here is from genome assembly GCA_000151295.1 of Allomyces macrogynus ATCC 38327. Classification (NCBI taxonomy): domain Eukaryota; kingdom Fungi; phylum Blastocladiomycota; class Blastocladiomycetes; order Blastocladiales; family Blastocladiaceae; genus Allomyces; species Allomyces macrogynus. Next base: position 675,590 of record GG745328.1, read on the forward strand.
GTACCCCGCGGGCGGCTGCTCGAGCATCGCGTGCAACCGTCGATCCGCCGCCGTCGCGGCCACGACGCGCCGCATCATGTCTGGCTCGACTTCTGGTCGAACCCCTTGCACGAGATCCTCGGCGGGCTCTTGCGCGTGCTCGCCCTCGACCGCAATCGCCATGGTCTCGTCGTGCTTGTGCGACCGCCGTACCTGCAGTACCGCGAATTTCCCGTCCTCGCCTTTGTATAATGGCACCGCCGCGACGCGCAACGCACCGTTGGCACCGCGCGCGAGTGGTGTGTACAGCGCGTCGGCAAGCAGCGACCCGTCCGGTCGCAAGTCCGGCCGTCGCGACAGCGCGTCAGCGTGCGGCATGCGCTCGCCCTTCTCGTACTTGATTTCCAGATCGTACTCGGCGAGCGACGACAGCCACCGCACTTGCCGTCCATTGAGCTCGCGCTGCGTCGCAAAGTACTCAAGCGTGCGGTGGTCCGAGTTGCACCGCACCGACTTGCCGTGCACGTACGTGCGCCACCGATTCAACGCGGCGACGATTGCCAGTAACTCGCGGTCGTGGACCGGGTACGCGCGTTCCGGTGGCTTCAACTTGCGACTGAAATATTCGATCGGTCGCCCATTCTGCTGTAGCACCGCGCCGACGGCGAACCCGCTCGCGTCGGTCGTGATCTCGAAATCGCCGTCCTCGTCAGGCAGCACCAGCACCGGCACCGACGACAGCGCGTCCTTGAGCGCGCGGAACGCTGCGTCGGCCGCGGCTGACCATTCGTACGTGACGTCGTCGGCGAGCAAGTCCGTCAGCGGGTGCGCGAGCTCGGCGAATCCATTGACAAATCGCGCGTAGTAGTTGGCGAGCCCGATGAACCCGCGCAACTCCTTCTGGTCCTTGGGCACGGGCCAATCGCGCACTGCCGCGACCTTGGCTGGGTCGACATGCACGCCGTCGCGGTCCACGAAATGACCAAGGTACTCGACCCGCTCCTTGAAAAACTCGCACTTGCTCGGCTTGACATGGAACTCGTTCTTGCGTAGCACCTCGAGCACCTGCCGAACGTGGCGCTCATGCTCAGCCTTGGTCTTCGAGTAGATCAAGATGTCGTCGAGGAACACGACGACGAACCGGTCGAGGTACGGCTCAAACACCTGGTTCATGGCGCGCATGAACGTCGATGGTGCGTTGCACAAGCCGAAGCTGAGCACGCGCCACTCGAACGTCCCGTACCGCGTCACGAACGCCGTCTTGTGCACGTCCGACTCGTCCATGCGCACTTGGTGATACCCGCTGACAAGGTCGAGCTTCGTGTAGTAGCGCGCGCCACGCAGCATCCGGAAGAGGGTCTCGGCGCGCGGCAGCGGGTATGTATCGCGTACCGTGATCTTGTTCAGTGCGCGATAATCCACGCACACCCGGACGCCTCCGTCTTTCTTTGGCACGAACAGGACCGGCGACGCAAACGGCGAGCCCTTGCTCGGCCGGATCAGCCCGCGTCGCAACAGCTCGTCTAGCTGCTTGCGCAGTTCCTCGAGCTCCTTGGGCGAGGCCTGGTATGCGCGCTGTGCGACTGGCCGCGCGCCCTCCTTGAGCTCGATCCGGTGGTCGACATCGCGCTTCGGCGGCATGCCCGTTGGCTCGGCGAACACGGTTGGGAACTCGTCGACTAACTGCTTCACGACCGTGCCCGTGTAGCCAACGCCCTCGACCTCGATGTGGTTGAGCGAGACCATGAACACGTTTGCCGGGTCGTCGCGCATCGCCGCCGCGCACTCTTCGGCAGAAAGCAAGTCGACCTCGATGTGGGATGGCCCGCCCGCCACCGGCTGCACGCGTGTCGCGCCGCCGTCAAGCGACAGCGCGCCTGACGACCAGTCGAGCTGCGGGTCACACTCGCGCAACCACGGCCGGCCCAAAATCACTTCCCATGCGACGTTGTCGAGCACCAGGCACCGCGCGGTCGTGGCGGCGCCCGCGACCATGACACGCAGCTCCGCCCATTCGCGTCGCACGCGTCGCGAGACGCCGTCGAAACCCGAGACGCGCAACCACCCGTCGCGCACGATTCGCGCGCCCACGCGCTCCACGACGGCACGTCGCGCGACGTTGTGCGAGGCGCCCGAGTCGACCATGACCACCGCGTCGTGCTCCTGCAGCAACTTTTTCCTGTGCCGCTCGCCCATGCACTTCTTCGACCAAGTGCGGCCCTTGCGCGGCTCCTCGCTCACTGCGAGCACCGCATCGTACGCGTACGGCTGGTCAGTGCCAAACGCCAAGATTTCAAGATCCTCCTCGACCACCGCATCGTCACGCTCCTCCCCCTGGCCCAAGTCGACGCGCCTGTCGGCGGTGTCCTTCGGCGAAACGATGAGCGGCTCCCGTGCGTCGTCCACGTCGACGTCAACTGCAACGTGCAAAAGCTGCGTCGTGCCGCCATCGTTCACGTCCGTATGAACAAAATTTGGACTTGTGCCACCAACAGGGACGACCTGACCAGAGCGAGAAGAGCAATCAAAACGGCAGGTGCATTGATGATTGAAAACCGCGACATTCGCGTTCGGCCGGCGCGGGCAATTGTGACGCAAATGGCCCACCTCATCGCACCGATAACAGCGGCGCGTTTCGACCTCGTACTCGTCGTCCTGGCGGTCGTCACGGCCACGGCCGCCACGACCACCCCGACCGCCATTCTGGCCACGGCGACTACGACCCTGGCCGCGATTACCATGGCCACGGCGCCCTTGCACAGCGTTGACCTGCATACGGTCGTCCTGTACGCGATCATGCACCGCCAGCATGTTGAACCCGTTCGAAAGCTGGAGAACGCCCCAAATGTCGATGGCCCGGGTGTAGACCTGCTCCATGAACGACCAACGCAGGTTCTGGTCCTCCGACGGTGGGTTCAAGCGACCGTCGCCGAGCAGCGTCATGACGTTCGTCGGCACCGACGCCAAGAAACACGAGTAAAGCTCGGCGGCAGACGCCTGCTCGACAGTCACTGCCAGGGCCGCAAACGCGGCCACATGCTGCTCCATGGTCCCACCCGACTGGAAACGGAACTGCTGCAGTTCACGACGCTTGGTCAGGGCCGCCGTCTTGGGCCGGAAACGCTCCGAAACGGTGTTCGCAATACCTTCGGGCGTTGTGGGCCACTGGCCCGTCGCGTTCTGCAGCACGCGGTAGGTCTCCGCCTCGCCCGTGAACGCGCGGTCGAGCAAGAGAACAATGGCCATCTCGCTGTGCTTGCGCGCGCGCATGAAGGCGACCCACTTACCCACGTCGCTGAACCACGCGCGGACCGCCTCATACGTGCCTGTGCCGTCAAACTTGGGTGGCGGAATTTTTTCGTTGCCCCCATACGCCGTCTCGTCTCCCACCGGGCTCGCGGCGGCACCAGCGACAGCCATGGCAGGAGCCGTCGACGCAGCAGAGGCAACTGCCGCAACAGGAACCGCATCTGGGGACGGCGCCGCAGGCAGGCGGCGCGGAAATTGGTTCGACAACTTCTGCAAAAATGACCATGGAGGGCATCGAGTTTTGCGCCCTTGTTCGGGCCACGGCCGTCCTTGACTCTCCGAAACCGACCCCTCGAGGGCCACCGTCCGCGTCGGGAGGGCATTATCATTCGCCATCATTGCGGGCAGGTGCTGGTCGACCACCGCCCGAACCTCGGCCAGCTGTTCAAGAGGCGTCGCAGGTGTCGCCGGTTCGCCCGTCATGACGCCAACCGTGATGAAAAACGCGAGACGAGAGAAAACAACTCGATGGGCAGGAACCCGCAACGAATTTGCACAACAAGTAAACCGCGCCAACGAGAACCGGCGCAACCGCGAAAATGCGCTATCGAGAACAGGCGCAAACGAGACACCGCGCCAAATGAGAACCAGCGCAACTGAGACACCGCGCCAAACGAGAACCGGCGCAACGAGACACTGCGCCAACGAGAACCGGCGCAAACGAGAAACCGCGCCAAATGGGAACCAGCGCCAACGAGAAACCGCGCCAAACAGGAACCAGCGCAAACGAAACCGCGGAAGCCCAGCGCCCGAACGCACACTTCCAACGCCAGTCCGTCACTTGAAGGAACGAACCTGCAGACGCTACCAGTTGATACGACCGGGACGGGGCCCTGACTGATACTTCGGGGAGGATTGCGTAAGGATGTATTTCGCACAGCAGCGTCCTTCTTATGTAGGAAGACGCCTCACACTATGCGTCTAATTGGGGACCACGTGTTGGCAGGGCGCAAGCGGGGGACGCTTGCATACGCGCCAACAGAGGCAACATGAAGCAGAACTCTTGTTGCGACTTCCAAGTCACTTGTTCCATGCTCGTGGCTTCGTTGCTTTGCCGTCACTTTATGCTTTCACGGCGTGGACGATCAGCTCCCCAGCCAAGCCGCCCATGTTTGGCTGCGACACAGCCAGTTGATTCCCTGCAAGCTGGATTTGATGATTATCCGCGGCCTTGTGGTCGCCATCTTTGCCTGCGGACCCAACAAGTCAAGGAAGCAAGCAGAGGAACTTTGAAAGATTATTCGCCCTCTCTTATCTCTACACAAATCCAACGACACGCTTCGGGTAGAATGCGCCGTCAATCGACTTCTTCGGTCGTGAGCTGCAGATGCAGCGCAGCAATCATGTCCTCAATGTATTCGGGCTTGTTGATGCCAACGATCGGGGCGGTGGCGCCCGGCTGACCCAGCAACCACGCCAGAGCGACGCGCGCCATGGGCACGTTCCGCGTCTCAGCAATTGCACGCACACGTGCCAGGACCGCGTCGTTGGTCGCTTGCTCAAGCTCGGTCGCATTCGATTTGCCAAACCACTGGTCGCGCCCCTTGTCCGTGTTGGCACGAATCGTGCCAGTTTTGCCCGCGAGCAACCCACGCGCGAGCGTCGACCAGGTAATCATGCCGACACCCAAGCAGCGGCAGAGCGGATTTATGCCGCGCTCCTCTTCATGGTAGACGGTGTTGTAGAGGTTCTGCATCGACACGAACGGCGTCCAACCACGCTGCTTGGCGGTCAGCTACGCTTTCGCAAACTGCCACGCGTGCGCCGACGACGCGCCTATTTACCGCACTTTGCCGAGCTTGGCGAGATCGTGCAGCGCCTCCAGGGTCTTCTCGATCGGCGTGTTGTCACCGCGCGATCTGGTGCAGATCAATATAGTCGGTACCGAGCGACGCGTCGACTGCGTCAAAAATGTGCTTGCGCGACAGACCCCACTGGTTGACAGACTCTTTCGACGGTGGGAGCGGGTTGCCGAGCAAATCCATGCTCATGTCGTCGCCGACAACTTGATAGAATAACTTGGAGAGAATGACAACCTGCGACTGCGGGATCTCGTACTCGCGCAGAAAACGGCCGAGCGCTCCGACTCGACATTGGCATACGCGCCGGCCGTGTCAAATGTGTTGATGCCCGCGTCCCACGCGGCTTTCATGATCGGTAGCGCCTTGTCGGCGTCGAGCGCCCCCAGGTCCCACTCCAACGAGCCATACGACATGCATCTGAGAACTAGAGGCCCGACTGGCCGAGACACGTGTAGACCGTGCCCTTGGTCGGATGGAGCAGCGGAAGAGCTCAAGTTTCTGATTGCCGTGGGTCCAACTTGACTTTAAAGTCGACCCGACAGAGGACTTGACGTGCAGGTAGGATCCTCATCGTTTGATTGTGAAGAGCAACTCCATGCATGCGAAGGCACACATACATGAAATGGGCGCCGTCCAGAACAACAAGCGAAACGAGGCAAAGGTCTGTGTGGACGCCGCTAACGCTCCAGAATCATGGCCGCTTGGTCAGCACACCGCCTATATGTCGCCGCTTATGTCTAACTTCAGGGCTGGCGGCTTGATGTTCTCGCGTTCTCCCGCGCGGAGATGCGAGGGGTATTCGCGACAGATCGCGCCGTTCCAGGAGGGAAAAAAGGACAAAATGATCATCGTGTTCCTACTGCCGTAGCAATCCACCACGCCCCGCTACACGAACCCGACGACGCGCTTCGGGTAGTACGCGTCCGGCCCACGCGTCGTCAATCTCCTTGGTCTCGTCGGCCGTGAGCTGCAGGTGCAGCGCGGCAATCATGTCCTCGATATCCTCGGGCTTGTTGATGCCGACAATCGGCGCCGTGACGCCCGGTCGATTGACCAGCCAGGCAATGGCAACGCGCGCCATCGACACGCCGCGCTTCTCGGCAATCGTGCGCACGTGCGCGACCACCATGTCGTTGGTCGTCTGCTCACACTCGGCCGCATTGGTCTTGCCAAACATGAACTCGCGGCTCATGTCCGACTTGGCGCGAACCGTCCCAGTCTTGCGCGTCAACAGACTGCGCGCGAGCGGCGACCAGGTGATCACGCCGACACCCAAGTCGCGACAGAGCAGGATCATGTCACGCTCCTCTTCGCGGTAGCCGGCGTTGTAGAGGTTCTTCATTGAGACAAACGGCGTCCACCCGCGCTGCTTGGCGATAAACTGTGCCTTGGCAAACTGCCATGCGTGCATCGAAGATGTGCCAATGTAGCACACCTGGCCGAGCTTAACGAGATCGTGCAGCGCCTCCATGGTCTCTACAATCGGCGTGTTGTAGTCCCACCGGTGAATCTGGTAGAGATCAATATAATCGGTGCCGAGTCGCGCGAGCGATGCATCGACCGCGTCGAAAATATGCTTGCGTGAGAGCCCCACTGGTTGACCGACTCTTTCGACAGCGGCGGGTTGCCATAACTCATTTTCATGTCGTCAATGGCGACGTGGAAATCGCCCTTGGTCGTGATAATCATTTGTGACTGCGGGATCTGGTGCTTGCGGAGGAAGCGGCCGAGAATCTGCTCCGACTCGCCGTTCGAGTACACGTCGGCCGTGTCAAATGTGTTGATGCCCGCGTCCCACGCGGCCTTCATGATCGGCAGCGCCTTGTCGGCATCGAGCACCCACAGGTCCCACTCTGACAGCCGTAGGACATGCAACCAAGAATGATGCGCGAGACGTGCAGCCCGGTCTGGCCGAGGCGCGTATAGACCATGCCCTCGGCGGCGGTCGTGTCGGCGGCAGCAGCGGTGGGGGACATGATGGCCGTTGCGGACTTGTTCGTGGAAATGGTCGCGAGTTGCGGCAGTTGGGTCAGCGAACGGAACGACGCGTCGCTGTGGTGATGGCTGAAGAGACGCGAAGGTCTAGGAGCAATGCACTGCCTTTCATCGTTCTCACTCCTCCACAGGCGTGTTGGTGGGTGGATTTCTCATCCAGACGTCTTTCCGAACTTAGCCAAGGGCCGACGGATTCGTGCTGAGGCAGCAGCACCGTGGCCAACCCGACGGGGAGTCGCTCTCAAATCCTTGACGCGCTCGACGCGTGCTAACCACAAGCGATCAGAAAAAGTTGGTGTGTGATTCGACGATGACACGCCCATCTTAGGCATCGTAACCACACCAAGGCGTGCACCTCGCCTCTGCCCAGTCCCGCCAACCTACGCCGCCGCGTTGTGCAGCTTGCCCAAGTGCGCCATCTTGAGAATCGTGAAATCCGTGCCGCCTGGCATCCGCACGATCCCCTGCACGCCGCCGCCATGCACAGCAATCAGCTGCCCGCGCTCACCAACGCGCGTTGCCGCGAGCACGACAATCGCGTCGTTCTTGGAGGGCGCCACGGGCTTGAGGGCCGAGACGGGCACATTCTCCTTGACGACGCGGCCCGTTGCGACTTCGGCCACGTCTGCGCGCGTCCCATCACCCAGAACACGAGCAATGTACATTTCGACGCCGTAGGGCACCGCACCGTGCAGTGCCGTCGGGTTAGCCTCGATGACAACACCCTCACGCGCCCACGCGTCGCCGAGCGGCTCGTCGTCGGCCGCGGCCGCGGCCGCAGCACCACCGGGCGCGTACGCGGGCGTCGCGGCGCCGTGCGGGACGTGCATGGGCGTGGCCGCCATCCCCGGGTAGGACGGCGTCGCGCTGCCGACGTGCATCGACGGTGTCGGCGCGTACAAGTTGGGCGTCGGGCCCGCATTGAACCCCATGGGCGTCGGCGCCTGCGAGTGCGAACTCGGGCCAGCGCCACCGGGCACGTACGCGGGCGTGCTCGAACTGCCGTACCCAGAGGGGGGCGGTGGTGGCGCAGACGATCCGTATCCGCGGTAGTCGTTGTTGTTGTTGTTGTTGTTGTTGTTGCTGTGATAATCGTATGCGGCACTGCTGCTCCCGGCCCCACCCCACGCGGGCGTGCGGCTGCCAGCGTTCCACGCCGAATCGTCGTTCCCACCTGCCGGGCGGTAGGGCGTGCGCGACCCAGCGTCCCACGCGGGCGTGCGCCCACCGTCCGGGTCAAACGCGCCGCCCGACGCGTAAGGGTTGGGCGTTTGCGCGGACGCGTACGGGTTCGGGGTCTGCGCCGACGCGTAGGGGTTCGGGGTGCGGCCGCCGCCATAGTTGGGCGTCCGTCCACCGCCGGGCGCGCCGTACATGCCCGAGGCGGCGCCGTACGCGGAACCGTAGTGCGGCGTGCCCGTGGGCCCGTACGATGGCCCAACAAACGTGCCGGACGCGTCGCGCACGCGCAGCTTTTCGCGGTGCACCGTGACCACTTTGGAGTTGGTGTGCAGTTCCACCTTGACGTTGCCGTCGGGGCTCGTCGACTTAACCACGCCCATGTACCCCTTGTAGGGGCCCTGCGTGACCTTGACCGTCGACCCGAGCAGTTGGTCGCGGCGACGCGGACCTTGGCCGAGGGCCCCCGCGCGGGGAGGCGGTGGGGCGCGCGGCGGGCCCATGGTCGACTTTTGGCCCGGCATGGTCGGCATCGACATGCCGCGCGCGGTTGCGCCAACGACGATCGGCGCGGCCTCCATCTTGGCCAGTTGCCGCTCGCCCTCAGGCCCGCCCGTGCTCGGCGCCTGCTCGGTGATCGTCACGTCCTTGGCGTCCTGCAAGTCGCGCGTGAAGACTTGGATCTCGGAGTTATCGGCCGTCACGAGCAGCGTGGCCGTCGTGCCCTCGACATGGACGACGGTGCCAATCTTGCCGCGGTGCTTGCCAACGAGCACGCGCACCGTGTTACCCCACCGAGAACCGCTTGCGCAACTGGTCGACGGGCACCGACGTCTGCGTGTCGCGCGCGGCGCTGGCAATCTGCGGTGCGATCGTGGCGACCGCGCCCGAGACCGACACAATCACGGCGGGCACGCCCGCGAGTTCGCCCGATTTCACCTCGACCTGGTCGCCTGGGTAAAAAACGGACGTGTCCTTCTCGCGGTCGTCGAGCGCCGACTTGAGCGACCGCAGCGTGAGCGCGTCAATCGACCCGTCGGTCGACGAGAACAGCTTGATCTCATCGAGCGTCGGCGGCGCGCCCGTAAAGTCCAACAGCGTCGCGCGCACTTCCTTGAAGAGCAGGCCGTTGCGGAACCGGTCAGGCCCGAGCGCCCAGAACCCGCGGTTATCGCGCGACAACTTGCGCACCATGTGCGCGGGCAAATCGCGCTCTTCAAACAGCCTTTGTGGCGGCCGCGCGATCCCGGTTTTCGCGGGCGCGGCACCGCCGCCCTTTTTGCGTTTCCGGTCGGGCGTGGCCGTCGGGGCCATGTCGCGATCGGCGTTGCTGCTGTTGCCCGTCAAGTCGAGCCGCGGGACGAGCGAGACCGTGCACTTGTCGCCCGAATCAGCCACGTCCTCAATCCGGACCAAGTCGCCGGCGTACTTGCCGCGGCGAATGCGCGCCCACTTCTTGTGCGCCAAGTCGACGGCCTGGTCCTCCTTCTTGATCGTCAGCACGTCGGCCATTTCCTTGACGGGCACGAGCGTCATGCGCGACAAGTACACGCCCGTGACCTTATCGAGCGCTTCCGTCACATGCGCGGCCAAGTCGGCCTCGACATAGATGTACCCCTTGAGATCGTCGCGGCAAAAGATGGAGTGAATGCGCACGGGCGTGTCGCGCGGCGTGGCAAAAAAGTGCTTGCGCATGACGAGCAGGACCAGGTCGCGTTCCTTGCCCTCGCGGCATCGCACCATCCACAGTTTCGGGTCGCGTACCGACGGCAACAGCGAGTGCTGCGGCCGCGCCGAGACGTCGCCGCGGAACTGCGGGACCGTGCGCTTGTGGCGCCGGTCAATATCAGCCGCGAGCTGCTGCAGGTCCGTGTCGGTCTGCTGGTCGAGCCGGCGGTCATAGTCGCGGTGCCGACGCAGGTCGGTGCGCAGGTAGTCTTCGGTGTCGGGCACTTCCTCGTCCTCTTGGTCGATAAAGTCGGCTGGCGAGCGGGCGAGAACTGGTGAGTACGGGCTGCGCAACGACTATGATCAGGGGGGCCAAAACGCAGTCGCCAAACGTACCGTGGCCATCATCATACCCCTCCTCATCCTCCTCGTCGTCCTCGTCGACCTCGGCCTCGAGCTCGAGGAACGGGTTGGCCTTGTGCTTTTTCCGCGAGCGCGACTACCAAGTCCACAACGGAAATCGGGCGTCAGGACTCCAGCCTTTCAAAACGACTGCCTGTTCTCGGTCACGAAGAAGGTTTACCTTGCTGCTGCCCTTGCGACCACCACGGTAATCCTCCTCGTCGTCGTCGTCGTCTTCCTCGTCGTCGTCATCATCGAGCGGCTCGCCAGCGGGCGGCCCGTCAAGGTCCTCGCCGTCGTAGAGACCGTAGTCGTCCTCGTCCTCGTCGAGAGGGGGGCCGCGACGCGCAGCGGTGTCTGACATGGTGCACTGAATGGATCGCGGAGACTGGCGGTGGTGCTGATCGAGCTCAAGGCGGAAACCACGATGCTCGACCGCTCAGGCTGCTCGGGAGAGGCGGAAACAAGCGTTCAACGGCAGTGACAGCGGGAAGCAGCGCGCGAGGAGAGAGAAAGAGCCCATTCCCGGCCCTTGCCCGCTCCTCACCCCTGCCGCGCTAACCACGTCCTGCCCAGCCCGTTCACGCCCTGCACATGAACGGGCGCGCAGAGAAGAGACGTGCAAGTGGTCGCTGAGCTTTGAAGCCGGCCGCGAGCCGACCAAGTCTTCCACAACTGGCTTGGTTCGATTGACACGTGACTGGCCTGTCGCTTCCATCACCTCGCGCCGAACGCGATGTTTGGTCGGGGCTTTTGCCTTGCCGTTGCCAGCGGACGCTGTCTCGCCCTGGGGCCAAGTGGACCGACGTGATGCAGCGCCTGATGGCAGCGAGCGGCGCGAGACCATGACGCCGAGACAAGCGCGCCAGATCCGCGCCGCGCCGCGTCCACAACCGACCGGCACCCTTTCCTTCCAGCACCAACTCGCCACGGCCACGGGCGGCAGCCAGCACCATTTGGAGCGCCAAGTGTGCTGCGACCGCTTCTCTCTCGCTCTCACGCCGCAGCATCGCTCTGTCGCACTCGAGCACACCCACCAAGTCAAGTCCAGCCGCGACCCGCAACCCCTCGCCCTCGTCCTCGACCGACTCCCGCACACCCCGCACCGACCCGCGCCCCCGCCCAACCATGCAGGACCCGTCGACGAGCGGCACCAACCCGGCGATCCCAACCGCCGCCCCCACCGCCGGTACCGGCACGACCGCGGCGCCGCTGCGCACGACGTCGGCCGGCACCTCGTCCTCATCGGCAGTTGATGCGCCAACAGCTTCGCGCGCCGCGCCCGCCATTGGGTCGGCCTACAAGACGCTGCTTGTCACGGGCGCGACGGGAACGACCGGGTACGAGGTGCTCAAGCAGTTGACGACCGAGTACCGCGGCCGGTTCCGTGTCGTCGCCGGCGTGCACGCGCGCGGCGAGGAGGCCGCCGATGTCTTGGGGGACGTGGACGTGATCAAGCGCATTGATGCGGATGACCTGCGCACGCTGAATTTCGAGGGGATCGATATCTTGTTCATTAGTACGTGGTGGGTCGGTTGGTGGGCGAGGTTTTGAGCGTGGGTCTGACTTTGAATCGCGTCGTCGCGCGCGCGTCTAGTCCCGTCGAATGCCGAGAACCGCGTCGAGCAGGTCCGCAACTATGTACGCTGTCTTCTTCTCGGTTTCTCGGCGCGTCAAAGTCGATCTGCGAACTGATCCGCCATGGTCTGTGCCGATCTAGGTTAACGCGGCCAAGCGTGACGGCGTCAAGTACATTCTGCTGCTCTCGGTCGTGCTCTCCGAGGCGCGCGACAATCTCTTTGCCATTCAGTTCCACGACATGGAGCGGTGCGTCTTGCTCTTTATTGCCGTCCACGACGCGTCCCCCATTCCTAACCCCGCGACCCCGACTCCATGTAGCTTCGTCTCGGACTCGGGCATCCCGTGCACGTTTCTGCGGTGCACTTTCTTCATGGAAAACCTGTTTGCGCACGCCGACGAAGTCCGCTTGCGCTCCACCATTTCGCTCCCGATCGGCCGCGGGAAGTGCGCGCCCGTGTCGGTCGTCGACGTGGCGCGTGCCGCCTGCGCAATCCTGAACCAGGCGACGCTGCACACACGCAAGGCCTACGACCTGGTCGGCCCGCAACTCCTCGATGGCCCAGAGATTGCCGCGGCCGCCTCGCGCGGTCTCGGCCGCCCCATCACCTACGCCGACTGCTCGCGCGACCAGTTCCTCGACTTGTACGAGCGGCAGGGCGTGCCGCACTTTTTGGCTGCCGGGTTCGGCGACATCTTGGAGCTGGTGGCGGCTAACAAGTTGGCGAATCTCGAGATCAAGACGTTTTTCCAGGACTTGACGGGCCACGCGCCCACGACGCTCGACCAGTTTTTCCGCGAGCACGCCGACGTATTTACGGCCGCGCCAGAGGAGTTTGAACGGCCGAAATTGCCGCCGCGGCCCGCCGAGGCCGACTTGGAACGGTACGGGATTGCGCGCGGTGGCAGCGACGTGGACCGGTTGGCTGAGGACGTGTATTTGGTCCTGCGCGACCTGGTCCGTGACCGGCACGACGCGGTCATGTTCAAGCGCGAGGCACTGCGCCGCGAGGAGGCGCGGCTGAACCGGTACGTTTTGGATTGGCACTTGCTGCATGTCGTGCAGCTCGGACTGAGCCCCAGATTTTAGCCTGCTCGATATGTATGAGTACATGACCAGCCTGGCCGCGGCCGACCGCCGTCGCTACCGCGAGCCGGTGGCCACGCCCGCCGTTATGCGGCCGCGGTCGGGTCGCGACGACGACGAGTTGCGCCGGTACGCCGAGTTCGAGCCGTATGCGCGCGGGGCGGAGCCCATGCGTGGTGGTGGTCCTGCGTACGCGACGCGCGGCGGGTACTATTGAGTGGCACGGCGAGTGTGCGAGCAAGAGCGCGCGACACAGCGCGCGTGAAGGGGTCTCGACGAGCGATCCTTGTCGAGATCCGAGTTTAATTTTTCTGGATGGTGAGTTTGTTTGTAGTTTCTTGTTCTCTCATCCCATCCTACCCTCAATCCATCCCATGCAAAGACAGGCCCGGGGACGTTTGAAATCGAAAGACGGCAATCCATGATGTTCTGTTCCATTGTTTTGCTGGCGTGCTGTGACTTGCAGAGGCACGACTGAAGCAAGCGCTAACGTGCCCATCTCGCAGCACAGCGGCAAGCCCCAACGGAAAGACACTAGGACGGCGACGACCACGGTAACAACTCAACTAGGAGACTGTATATTTCGATGGGCACGATATCGAATCCTATTTCGCGGAGGCACGCTACTCGTCGTCCTCGTAGCCTGCCGGTGGGTTGCGCGCGCGCTGCGGCACTGTAGGTCCATCGAACGTCAGTCCGCTCGTCCGGGAGCGAGGAAGCGCGATCGAGGACACTACCACAAATACGCACTCGGGTAGGTCATGGGCGGCGGGACCACGTCAACAATGCCAAACACGCGGCGGATCGGGTCGCGCGCGGCCAGGACGCCAATGCCTAGGTTCGTGCGCCGAGTGTGCGCGCATCGTCAGCCTCCATCCGTCGCCGTTTCAAACCGGGAACGTTATTGCACACGCACCAAAGAAGCCAATGGCGGTGCCGGCAATAATGTAGGGCTTCTCAATGGTGAGCCGGCGGAGCGTCGCGAACATGGTGGCGGTGCGTTCAAACGAAACGAGGGGATCGGAGGCTACAACACCAGGGCGGACGAGCGTGCGGAGCCGGGTTGGCGGTTAGACTCGTGGACGGGTGACGGTGCGAGCGTGGGTGATGGCGTCAGGGGCGGGGCGGGTCGAATAGGCACGGGGCGCCGCGCGCAGGCCAGCCGGAATTGCACGAATGCGCCGTTGACGAGGCTGCGATCAATGTCCACTCCTCAGCGGGCATGTCTCGCACGGCCCACGCGGCGCCGCGCACGATCCACGGTCCGACGCGGTGGCGATCGTGCAGAACGAGACCGGCGGACGGGAGGCTTCCTGCACACTCTTCCCATCAATCACGACAGTGTGCAAGCGCGAATGAACGTTTGGAATCGGGAGGTCGTGCGCGCGGCTCCGAGGTTGGGTGGTGGTGGGCAGGGCGCGTGGTTGGAGGGCGGTTGTTGGCCAGGGCGGGCTAAAACATGATATGGACCTTGACGCTACGGGATGGCGCGCAATTGCCGACGCTATTGCAGCAAGTGTTGGTGGCGGCGCGTTGGCGGTGGTGCGTTGGCGTCGTGGAGCAGATCGTGGTCGATTCGGCCGGCAAGCGCGAGGAAGCGTGAGCGTGCGGTGGAAGCCGTCACGCCGAGTCACGCGGCTTTGATCAAGATGAGCGAAAAGCATCGGAAGCAGCGGGGCGTGTCGTAAGATTGATCAAGTATGCGAGCAGATTCGCGAGCGCGAGTTCCGCCAGTTTCGCTTGTTTCGCGCGTGGTCAAACGGCTCTCGAACACACACGCTGCCAGCGCGCTGCTTTGTTGCACGCCTCGCCGCGCGACCAAAGTGGCGACGCCGAACGCTCTGTTCCGGCCGGCCCTGGCGCCGCGCAGATCTTGCTGCTGGCTCGGCCCAGGCGATCCCCGCGCGCCGACAGGCGATGGTGGGACAAGGTTGAAACCCGTCATGGTGATGGTCGGCGCCTTCGGGCGCGGGTCGGCCCTGTGTGTTCGCAACGGCCGGCATTCGGCCGGTCATGAACCATCACGGCGGCGCCTCGAACATCGAACAAAGAGCGCCCGCTCCTCGCATCCTGCTGGTCCGCGCAACCTAGCCTTGCTCGCCCACCTGCTCCCACAGCACGCGCGTCCGCTCTCGAGCAGATCCCCGTCGCGTCCTCTCTGACCCACTCTCTCCCGCTCCCACTCTCTCCACACGGACGACACGGACGACCAACAACGATCCATCACGCACCCAGAGGCAGCAGCACACCGCGTCGCCACGATCCGGCGCCGCCCAGTCCCTCGACAATCTCGCGCCATCACGCCGCCATCATGGCAACGCCCACCACCACCAGCACCAACGCCACCGCACAACCGATCCCAAGTCGCCCGCCAGCCGCCACCATGCCCGTACGGCTCGACCCGGACGACGCGAGCTTTGACGACACGCTCGAGCCGCCGCCCTGCTACCGCGAGCGCTGGTCGAACCCGCCGCCCTTGCCCCCCGCGATGCCTCCACCTTTGCCTGCCGCGCGCATGGCCGCCATGGCCGCGCCTATGCGGTCCTTTTCCTCGTCCTCCCTACCCGACTCGACGCACTCGTCGACGACCCCGCCCGCCAACGGCAGCAGTTTACCGCTCCCGATCCGCCGCGCCAACTGGGCGTCGCGGTCACTTGCCGTTCTCGTCGTGCTGCTTCTCACCGCGGACCTGGCCCAGATCGTCGACATGGTGCGGCACGACGTGTCGCACACACCGTTCGGGATCGCGGCCGTCGGCGCGACCATTTTCGCAGCCGCGTGCCACCTGTACGGACTCGCCGGCCCACTGCGCAAACTCGTGGGCCACGGCGTCTCGGCACGGTCGCACCGGCTCGCCTCGGTCCTATGGCCGTTCCTGTTCGTGCTGTGCCTGACGGGCGTCGTCACGGGTCTCGTCGCCCTGCACGCGTCGCTTGCCATGGAAACGCACTGGTACTGGGCGTCGCCCGTGGTCCACGTTCCCGCGATTGTCCTCGCCGTGCGCGCCGTGGTCGCATTGAAAACGGTCGAGACGCGTGTGGCCAGGGCAGACAAGGCGAATGCACCGAGTAATGTGCCGCTACGTGCGGTCATGTCGCCGCCGCCAGCGTCAGCGTGTCTGCCGGGTTTGCCGTCACCGGCACACTCATCGGCGTCGCTGGCGTCGTCGTCGGCCGCGTCGCTGAATGGATTGGGGCAGCCGACCACGAAGCCGCCATCACCAAGCCAGCAACAGCATCGGTTTGTGCCGGGTGGGGCGGGGCCGGCGTCGCTGAGGCCGTCGTAGCGATGAGTCCCGGTTTTGTAAAGATATTCTTGCTTGCTTGCGCATTCTGGCCGCCCCTCCGTTCCCCGGCACGGGTCGGTCGTAGAGCGGCGACGTGGTTGTCGCCCATGGATCCCGTTTGGTTGCCCCGGTCTCGGTTCCACGACAGCATCGCCCAGGGCTGGCGACCGTCTCCACCGCATCCGGGCCCGTCGACGATGGTTCCTTCAATGATTTTCATAGATTCCCTTTTGGTCAGCGACGATTCCATCCCGTGATGAAGCGGACGAGAATCATTTCCACCATTTCTCGACGATTAACAAATTCATTCTTGGTCCTGTGGTTGCGCCACCACCGCCGAAATTCATTCATTCATTTCCGCCCGCCCGCCAGCCAGCCATCCGCCTTCGCATCACCTCGTCCCATGCTCCTACAAGGGGCGGCGCGACGCCCGTGCGCACACGCAACGCCCCGCGCGTGTTCGTGGGCGCGCGCCTCGCACCAACCCCGCGCGCGAAACTGGTGGTGGGCCGTGGGGGTTGGTGGAGGACGTTGCGGGGGTGTGAGAGCCCAGCCAGTGGTGCCCGACTTGGCGCCGCCCCACATCCTCCCTCTCTCCAGGCTTTGTGATCGCGCGCGTTTTCAAAGGTCTCGGCCAGCAACCACGTTCAGCTCGACACGACACCAACGACGACGACAACCGACGCCGGTGCCGACGCCGCCAAGAAGAAACGGGGCTCGTTCATCCGCGGTGGTCAACGCTCTCTTGCAGCAGCTTCGATTTTGGACCCAACACCGGCCGGCTTGCACCAGCATCAACCAGCACCGTGCAAGCGACACGCAAACACCAGCACAGGACGCCCCCTTGCACCACGGCAACGACCAGCACCGCAACACGCGGCAACACCAAGTAGATCAACGTAGACGACGGCCTCTTCAAGTTTCCGGTCGCTGCAATCGCTTCTTGCACCCATCGACATCAACGCTGCCCAGCTGAGCGCCGTACCAGGCCACTTGACAGCGCCCCGCTCTTGCTCAACGACGACACTCGCGTCCCGCCGGCGCCTGCTGCATCATGGCGTCGAGCGCACCAGCATCATTACCCTTCCAAGAGGATGTGATCGCGGGTACGCACGATGTCGCCATCGTCAAGATCGCTGATCCGGGCGACTGGTGGGCCACGATGGGCCACACGGTGTGCGGTGAACAGGTGAACAATCACAACTGACCACCACCATCGCTTCGCTCCTGTTTCGAATCCCTGCTCGGTCAATCAGGCAATGTCGCCGGCCTTGCGATCCGCCTCGGCATCTCTTCGCTCGTCGGTGTCGCCGGCGTGTTCCTCTTCCAGTACGTCTCCCGGTCGGTTACGTACCACCACCACCACCACCCCCGTCTGTTTCTCTGACCATGCCGTGCGCCCCCCTCTCCGCAGGACTCTCCGCCGCCGCACCTCGCGCCTCGTCCAACCCAATGCGGTCCTCGGGGCGTCCGCCGCGTCCTCGCACCGACTCGCGCTCTGTTTCCCCGAAAATCCACTGCCCGACGCGCTCCCGCGCATTCCAATCGGCGGGTGGCGCGACTGGTTGGCCGCCATGGACGATATCTCGGACGCGCAAGTGCGCGCGAGTGTGGGCATGGACGCGCAGTTGCTCGTGCTCGCGTTCAACACGGTGCTCGGCGTGCTTCGCTGGGTCGCGCTCGCGGCCGTGCTGATGCTCGCCATGACAGTCACCGGGTGTAAGATGACGGGCCATGGCACTGCGCAGTGTATGAACGTGTTCCCCGTCAGGTCGGTGCCGCTAGAACTGGTGCTGAATGAAAGTCCGCTCGCGGCGTGGGTACGTACTCCTCCTCCCTCGTCGGCGCGTTTCGTCTGTGGTTCGGATGACGCGTGGTTCGGTTCGGCTTGAGGGGGCGATATCAGTGGCTGACCATCCATCGCATCTACCGACCCATAGGGCACCGTCGCGCTCATGACCTTGACCGCTGCGTACGCGCTGCACCGGTTCCACCAGTTCTGGCACCACTACGTCCGCCTGCGTCAAGCCTACTTCCGGTCGGCCGACGCGTGCACCGCGCACGACGCGCGATGTCTCCTCGTCACGCACCTACCCCCGACCCTCGTGCACGACACGTATGCGCTCACGTCCGTCCTGCGCGCCGCGCACGTGCACCACTTCACTGCCGCCGACCTGGCTCGCACCGTGCCCACCTTGACCGACACTCTCGCGCGGCGCGCCGCGGCACTCGACCAACTCGAGCGCGCGGTCCTCGACCCAGACGCGCCGAGCATGCAAGTGCAGTTGCTCTGCGAGCAAATCGCGGCGTGGGACCAGGACATTGCCGCGGAGCGACAGTACGCGACCGGTGCTGCCGGCGGGGCCCGTGCGCTCCATGCGGCGTGGATTGAATTCGCTGACCCGGAAGATATGCACGAGGCGCATGCAGCGCTCGGCGGCGGGATGCACGATCCGTTGCAGGTGCACCGCGCGCCGAAACCCGAGGACGTGATTTGGGACGCGCTGGATCGGGACCCCAAAAAGGTGCGCCGGGATACGGTGCGGTCTGTGGCGCTGGGGGTCGCGGGTTACTTGGTCTGGCTCGCGCCGTGCTTTCTGGCCGCGGCGGTCGCGCACCCGGACGCGCTCGCGCGGCAGTGGGGGTGGTGGGGTGGAGTCGTCAAAGACGCGCCAGTGTTTGCGGCAGTCGTGGTCGCGGGGATGCCGACGCTCTGGATTGCCGCGTTTGTCACGTTCGTCGTCACCAAGTGGGCCGAGACGGTCGCCGCGTGGCGCGGTGCGCACGCCAAAACGGTTCGCGCGCGGTACTACTTCACGGGCCTGGCCACGTTTGCGCTCGTCGGATTCGTAGGCGCGTTCACGATCATGACGGGTGTCTGGTCGTCCATGTCCGGGTCGCCGCTGGGCAACGTGAACTTGGCCCCGCTCAAGGGGGACGACGCGGATGCCGCGTGGTTCAAGTGGTTGCGCGACCAGACGCGCGACGGCGCCGCGTGGGTTCTGCAAGCGTTTGTCGTCAACGGCGCGTACTACACGTACTTGGCCATCACCGTCGCGGGCTTGTTGCCGCTCGTCGACTTGGCCCGTGTCGGGCCCGTGATCCGGCTCATGGTCGGGAACAATGGCCGCCGTACCCCACGCGCGGCGCTCGATATCCTCCGGCCCGGATGGTTCCCGTGGCCGACGCGCGCGGCACTGCTCGTGTTCTGGTTCTTTGTGAGTGCGGCCTACGCATGGAGTCATCCGCTCGTCGCCGTCGTCGCCGTGGCCCTGATCACGATCCTCGACTCGACGACCAAGTGGCAGGTCCTCTACGTTCTGCCCAAATCGATCGACTCGCACGGCGAATACGTCCCGACGTTGTACGGCTTCCTGCTCGTCTCCACGATCCTTGCGCAGCTGCTCTGCGCTATGTACCTGCAAACCGTCGCGCACGTGCGCGGTCCTGCGGCCGTCATGATGTTCTCGGCGCTTGTGTCGGCCATTGTCGCACACATTTCTTACTCCAAGTATTTGAGTGCGGCCAAGTACTTCCGCGAAGGGTTTGGTCCGTGGGACCCGAACGCATTGCGCAGACTCGCGCAGGCGCGCCGCCGGTCCGAGGCCGCGAATGACCTGGACCGCGTGTGGTGGACCGAGGGTGTGGCTGCGCCCCTGCCGTGTCCGTACGTCGAGGATCCGCACGCCGAGGCCGTGCTCGCGGGTTATTTTGAGGAACTCGCGCCGGTCGTCTCGGCCGAACACCAGCGCACGGCCGCGCGCCGGCGTACGCGCGGCAGCCGTGATTTGGAGGACGGGTTTGGGATGGAAGGGCCGCCCGCACCGCCAACGTCGCCGGTCCCGCCCGAGGACCAACAGAGTCCAGGTGGGAAGGGTGCATGGCACGAAAAAGTTCCCTTGGCCGCCGCCGCGGCGCTGCCGGCGGTCCCGACCACGAAAGCCGCGGTCGCTGCGGCCGAACCGACCGAGTACGACATGCTCGCGGGTGACCCGGACCTGCCGCAATACGACTTGGGTGCACCGCCGCCGGAAATCGATACGCCGCTGATGCACCCGACCGAGTCGGTCGCGCCGGACGGCACGGTCGTGATCGAATTGGGCGCGGCCGCACTCAGTTTGCCGCGGAACTTGCATCGCGGATCGACTGTCTCGGCGGCGTCGTCCAACGATTATTATTCTTCGGCATCGGCGTCGTCGTCGACGGCGTCGTCGCTCGCACGGCATCCGCCAAATCCGAATGCGCGGCGGTCGGTCGTGGGCGCGCCGCGCAGGGCGTCCACGCTCGATCGCAGTTCGACGGCGCACGCATCGCCGGGGTTGGAGCGGACGGTCTCGGCGCCGGTGTTGGAACGGACCCCCACCGCGCGGCCGGCGAGTACGCCGCCGGCGGCGCCGGCGCCGGCGTCCCCACGAACGACGCAGTTGGACGATGCGGATATGGCGGATCTCG
>GG745328.1:711864-728869 GCA_000151295.1 Allomyces macrogynus ATCC 38327
AGTTCGCTAGACTGGACTAACGACTTGTTTCATTTTCGGTCATCCCCTGAGCCAATTTAACCGCGAGGCATCCGCGACTGCTCGAACCGATGCCCATACTACTTTTTTTTCTTTTCGTTCAAAAGCATACCTGGGCATCTCCCTCCATTGCTTACAAGGTATGTCACTTCCCGTCATTCCGATCAACTATCGTACAGTCTATCTGTTATGGTTCGGCTTCGCCCCTGCCGACTAAGCCCCAACTACCTTCTTTCCGCATAAATATCTGCAACACCCCACCCCATCCCACGCATCTTCTCTGTCTACACCTAACACCCCACCCACCGCCCCCCTACCCCACTACACAGCCAGCAGCACAGCAGACCAGAGACAGTACCACACTATCACAACCCGCGCTCCTCTGTTCTTTGCTCCCTACTTCCCAAACAAGTGACGTTCAACTTCCAGTCACGCTAGTTCTCGAGTGACCGCTGACATCAATCTCGCGGGCGCTCGCATCATCGCCCAATCATCCACCATGCCACTCGCCGTGAACCGTGCGATCCTCGAGTACAGCCCGGTACTCCTTCGTTCTGCTCGCACAGCGTCTACATGGCCGCCAGCAACTCGTCGACCTGCGCGCGCAACCCCGCCGCCTCGTGCGCATTCTCGGTCGCGACCGACTCGGCTTCCGCGGCCGCGGCAGCGAGCGCCGTGACGTGCGCTTCGAGTTTGGCCACGCGCGGGTCCGGCACCGGCGGGAGCGTCTGACACCCGCGATCGACCGTGTGCGGCGGGACCGCCACATTCGTCGGTGGGACGGCGGGGGCGGACAGGGACCGGCGGCCCGCGAGTAACGGGGATCGCATTCCGCCGCCGCTGCTTGGCGCCGGCGGTCCGGGACCAGGCAGAGCCGCGAGCAGTTTCGCGTGCCGGTCGCGCAGAACCGCAAGTTCATGGTCCAAAGCGGCGCGTTCCTCGGCGGCCACTCGTTCGTGCGATGCGAGTTTGGCGGCGAGCGCGCGTGCAGTGCGCCGGTGCGCGCGCGCTGCGGCTTCGGCGTCGGCGAGTTTCGTGTGCAGCGAGTCGGCGAGGACCGACAGGTGCCGCACGGCGTCGTCGCGGTCTTGCAGGGTGCGGGCCAGGTGCGCGTTGCCGCGGACCAGAGCGTCGACGTCGGTCATATTGGCGTCGGCGGGATCGGCGGTTGGTGTGGGTGCTGGGTTGTCGTTGCCGTCCGAGTCGTGGTCGTCGTGCGCGTGGAGGGACAGCAGTGCCGACCGGCGCCGCAAAGATGGCGGGCGCGGCGAGGATAAGCGGGCGGGCAGGACGGCGGAAGCGTGCGCGGCCGCAGAGATCATGGTGTCGTCGGTGT
Source organism: Allomyces macrogynus ATCC 38327 (assembly GCA_000151295.1). NCBI lineage: Eukaryota > Fungi > Blastocladiomycota > Blastocladiomycetes > Blastocladiales > Blastocladiaceae > Allomyces > Allomyces macrogynus. Next base: position 713,219 of record GG745328.1, read on the forward strand.
TGACGGGCGAGGGCAGGGTCGTTGGCGGAGCGGACAGGGTGGCGCCATGGAGAGGGGGCGCTGGGCGCGACACGAGAGGACGGCGTTGGTGGGCGGTGGCGACTGCGGCAGCGAGGAGATCAGCGGTCGGTGCCGCAGCAGCGGTCATGGAAGGCCGGTCCGGATGGCGGTGGTGCCGACAGGTTGGTGCGCGTGGTGGAGAACACCACGTCGGCGGTGCGGTTGGGCACGAGCGGTTGCCGTGCCGCTCGGCTCGCTGGCCGCTGGTCGCGTGGGACGCGATGATGCCACTTGGCGGCGCAGGTCATGCCCGAGTCGCGTGTCCCACGTGCGATGCATCCGCGGACAGATCGGTCGCGTTCGCGCGTTCCGAGGCCACGTCACCTCGTCGATCACTCCCCGGGGCCGCGTCCGCGTCGGCCGCGGTCGGTCGACGGGCCGGGCGCGCGGCGACGATGCCCTCGGTGCCTGCGCGCGCATCCACCACGACCTCCGTGTGTGCAGTGATTGAGTGTGCATGCGTCCTGCTCGGTGTTTCTCGTGACCCCCATCCCCACCCCCCATCCCCCCCCATCCCCAATTAGTCCCGGACGTGCCGTCATTTTTTTCGTGTGGGTGAGGCGCGGGTGGACGCCCGTCCCAGACCGCATATTTGGGCCATCCTGTCTCATACGTTAATACACGCCGTGAAGCGAGAAGCACGGGAAGCGCATGCCCACGCTCGGCGCCGGCGCGAGCGGTGCGCCTTGTTGGGCCACCATGCATTTCTCGTCTCGCATCCACCACCACCGGCTGACAGCACCATCCCGCTCCATGCATATGCGCACCCTGGCGGCGGCCTTGCACGCCCCTCAACGGCGAGCCACCGCGCATTGCTGGCCTGGCTCTCGCATCCACCACGGACGTCGTCCTGTCCGTCGTCCTTCTTTCCCCCGCACGCGCCGCGCTCTCTCTTCATAAACCACGCCCCCGCACCCCCACGCACGGCCTCACCGCGCTCTCTCTTGGGCAACCCCACCACCACCACGACCTGACGACCCCGTGTGCCCGCACCACGCCATGCCGCACACGTCGCACCTGGCCCCGCTCGCGGCTGCTGCCGCCGTGCCACGGCCCGCTGCCGCGTCCGCCGCAACGGCCGCTGGCGCCATGACCAACTCGGTCGCTGCGCCCGCAACGCGCACCACCTCGCGCCGACTCGTCTCCACGCTCAAGTCGCGCCTGGCCGCGTCGCTGCTCGTCCCGTGCCGCCGCCCGACCAGCACCATCAAGATCAATTCCTCGCGCGCCGTGCGGCCCGCGACCTCGTCTGCTTACCTGACCGCGGGCCCGGCCGCGCTCCCACCACCGCCGCCGCCCCCATCGGTGCAGGCACAGGAGCGTGTCAGCAGCCTCGCCGCGCCCGCCATCACGGTTCCCGCAGGCAACGATGCGGTGCGGTGGACGTGGCCGACGGCGGTGCTTGCGGATCGGGCCGACGTGGTGGATGGTTCGGCCGAAGGCAATCACGCCAACAACAACGGCACGGTGTATGCGCACGCGCTGCGCACTTCATCGAGCGCGCCGTGCGCGGAAGACTGCGCGTCAACAATTGGACCTTCTGTCGCGCCGCCTCCGCCACACCGCTCGCGCGCGTCACCATCGGCCACCGCGCCTGCCATCGCGCACCACTGGCCGCTGCCATCGTCGATGCTGCACCCGCCGCCGCCGCCACCCCCACAGCCGGATCACGACCCGATCCCAAGTCTCCTCCTCGTCTCGCCGCGCCAGCTGCGCTCGCTCGACTCGGCCCTGCGCGCCGAGGTCGAGCAGCTCGTCGTGCCGCTGACCGCCACCGCACCCGCCCTCGCCAGCGACGATGCACCCGCACCGGCACACGGCATGGCGACAACGCGTCGGCATCCGCGGTTCGAGCGCATCCACGCCGACGACCGCGCCGACCCAGAGGCCCTTGCCGACCGGCTCGCCCTGCTCTGGGCCAAGTTCACGTCCGACATGTTGCTGCGCAACTACACGGCTTCGCCCAATGCGCTCGTCGTGAGCCTCTACTCGCTCGCGATGTCGGCGACACGGACCTCGACAACACGGGCGCCTCGGACTCGGCCTTTTTCGACGCTGATTCGGGCCACCACCTCGACATCCACGACGACGAGGCGGCGAACCCCGCGGCATCGCTGCGTCCGCGCACCAGCGACTCGATCCGGTCCAAGGCAGCCGTGCAGCAGAACGCGCCGTGGTCGACGGGCGCGTCGACGCGACAGACAACGTCGCGGCACTCGGCAGCCGCGTCGCTGCACTCGCTCATGTGCCACTCGACCGTCCCGGCCGAATTGTTGGGGGCTGACCCGTCGGTCGCCTCGATCCCGCCGCTCTTGTCGGCACAGTACCTGCTCACGCACCACGTTGCGCGCGTGTGCACGGCGCTGTTTGCAAAGCTGCAGCACGTGCCGCATCTCGCCCTCCTGCGCGCTCTCGTCGCTCGTCCGCGCGACGCTATGCCATGCCTGCTGCTGTACCCGCCGCGTGCCGGAATCGACGACGTGGCCGCCGATGCGGCGGCCCTGGCCTCGCCCAACCCAACGCGGCCCGTCGCGCGCCTCGCGCAGAGTCCAATCGAACGACTCGCCGTCCTCCTGCGTGCCGAAATCGCGTCCAGCGTCGCCCATCTGCGGCGCGTTCTCGCGCGGTCCGGACTGGCCTTGCCTGCAGACCAGACGCTGCACGACGTGATGGTGCGGTCGGTCCGGCTATTCGTATACGTGCGCTGTGCCGACCCGTCCGTCCGCTGGCAAATGTCCCCACGCGACTCCGAAATCGAGCCGGCGTCCATGGCCGCTGTGCACGACGGGACCGCACGCGCCGACCACGTCGTCTCGTTCTCGGTCTACCCCGGGCTCGTGCGCGACGTCGAGTCTCACGAGTTTGGCGCAGAGGACGACGACGAGGGTCACTCGGAAATGACGGCGCCCGCCGTCGCGTCGGCCAACGTGCCGCTGCCTCAGGCTGCGCAGCCGCCGGCGGTGCTCGTCAAGGAGCGCGTGTTCACGGTGCCCGTGCGCGACTGGAGCACCAACGCCCGCGCATCGCTCCAGCCGCTCGCTATCTCCCCGCCGCCGTCGTACCCGCGGGCCGCGACTTACCCACGTGCGGCTACGCCGCGGTGGCTGTCCCCCGCGACCGAGCCCGTGGACCTGCTCATTATGCCGCCGTCGCCGCCGGCCTCGTCGGCACTCCTCTCGTCCACATCCACATCCATTACCTCCCTCTCTTCAACCTCGACGTACGAGTCCCCCGCCCCCGCGCCGGTGATCCAGCGCCCGCTTGTCCGGCGCCACTCGGTCGCGGCGGCCGAACTCGCGCAGTTTTTGGACTTGCACGCGTCGCCTGAACCGGAACCGGCCGACCTGGTGGTGCCGCCGCACGTGCGCAAGCACCGCAGTGCGGACGCGGTCCTGGTCGCCTCGGGGCCGCGGCCGGTCACGGACAGGCCGGAGCGCAAGATGACGACGACGCCGGATGGGTTGCGCATGTTGCGCATGTTCTTGGCGAATGCGCCGGCCATGCCGGCGGTGAGTGCCGAGTAGGGCTAGAGCGCTCTTTATTTTTGTATACAGTTTTCCGACCTGGTTACCCCACGAACCGGCCGCCATGTAGATACCTTGCGCAACAGCGTTGCCGCTGTTGACGGCGGCTTCGTCTGTCGCTGCCTCCTCTCATCTGTCGTGCCATTTGCTTACCTTTTTTGTTCCCTCGATCCGTGCCTCAGTTTGTTGTTTTTTAATATATTATACTTACTTTTTGATAATTTTTCGTACGTCTTCATTTATCTATATTAGGTATTGGCGCCGGCGTCGTGCCGTGCGTGTTCGCCCGCTTTCATTGAGCGTATTTGTGAGGGAGTGTCGTTTGCACTGTTGGTGTGGCAGGTCAGGCTGACTCTCACTTGCCTCGACACGACTTAGATTATGGCACAGAGCAGCACACTTTGCTCGCTCCCTCGTGACCCATCCAACTTCTCATCATTGAAAAAGAGTCAAGAACGCACGAAAGGGGAGATCGTATTGTCAGCTTGATTTGAACATGACAATCAGTCGGTTGCTCAACCAGAGCCTCAAACTTGGATTCAGGTTCGGTCACCTTGTAGTCTCAGTCTCGTCCCGACTCCAACCGTTCAAATACCGACTGTTCTGCAGCCACTCCCGACGACACACTTTGGCACTGCTGCATGCTTGTCCTCAACCAACTGATCGCACTCGGCCCGTCTACTGCCCCCTTGGATCTGGCATGATCAGACTTGGTCCGTGCGGCGTGCTTCGTCCCCCTGGGTTGAGCTCAGTTGAGGAGTGCAAATCGAGTAGAAATTGACCGGTTTTGATGAAAAACACCTGACTGGTACCAAAAGATAAAGGAAAACACTTGTTCATGTTGTCAAATGCATGGATATTACTTGTTCTCCTCACCTGGGAGGAGCATTCAGTGAAACAAACGTGATGAAGGGCAACAATACAAACCAGACTTATCAAATAGAAGCATCAAAATACAAGGTGCAATCGAAGTCGCCGCGAGCATCGGAAAAAGGTAGATGAAAGACAGCAATCGGGAACAAGAGGTGGTCACGACACTTGGACAGCGGGTCATTGCGATGAAGCAACTAGGCATCCTCGAAAATAAAGGGGAAGAGCGCTTGATCGCCAGCTTGCGAAGATTTTTCAATGCTAATATAACTGTTGCTCTCGACGGAAACCCGGACCTCTTTCCCTCCTGAGTAGGGATTGGAGAAGTTCAGATGAGCAACGACGTCGCCTTTTTATCCTCATGAACCACTGTCACGGTGCCCCTCCAATACTGCCACAAGCAGCGTTCGCTTCATTAGTGTGCAGGACGCCGCCTTTCCAGCCTGGAGGAAGCCATCTCTTACCGTCCTTGTTGTGCCCAAAGGCAGTTTCACCAAAATGGCTTCCACAACCATCGTAGCGCGGACAATACTTGGACTCGTTTTCAATGACCACACGAGGACGTGCGGTTTACATCACGCCAGTCACGGAAATTGGCAACCATATCCTCGACTTCAAGCGACCATTTGGAACAGACCATGCACGCTCCACAATCGCGTATGTCACAATAGTGCTTAGAGAGACCTTCGATGCCTTCATGGGCGTCCTTGTACGAGCACGAGTTACCGGTTGCGCATCTTCTGGTACATTCTTGGCGGGCATCTTCCATATGGTGGATGAATCGATGATCATTACCATGCTTGTCGACGCGGGCAAGATGACACTTCTTCCCACATGTCAGAGTTGGAATGTAATCACAGAAGGGGGGGGGGGGGGGGGACCGTGTCGTGAACTCGACGAAATGTAATATATTAGTTCAGTGCAACCTCGTCCTTCACATCACACGTCGTCAGTCCCTCGCCCTCGCCCTTGCCGCCCGGCCCCACCGCGTCCCGGCCGCCGATCCTTCATCGCCGGCGCGCGCACAACCAGCGCTTCGAATACGAGTGCGCGTGACTGCTGGGTCGCCGACGCGTCCCTGGTCTTAGCATCGAGCCGCAACCGCGACGCGCGGTTAACCCGTGGTACGAGTGCCGGTGGCGCCGTAAACGGGTTGGTTGCATCTGCATTCATCGACGAATCAGCGCTCCCCGGCTCCTCGGGTGGGAGAGCAGCGGCGGCCAAAATATCCTCGGCCGGGTCAACGCGCGGGCCGCGCGCATAAATGGGCAGCTCAGGCTTGCTCTTGGGTGCTGAAGGTGCGCGTTCATGGTCCTCGGCAAGTGCTGCGAGCGCTTGGCGCCCTTCATCGCTTTCAAAGTACGGCACAAGCGTGGCACGGATCCCGCGAAGAACGTCGTCGAGGTGCACGGTGATTTGTGCCGGCGGTGGGCGAATCGCGGGCGCGCGAGTCAGGATTCGTCGGATGGCGGCCAGGTCGGCATTGGCAAATAAGTTCCCGGCACCGCGTGGACCCGCCGACGCGACCTCGGCACGCATCGGCTCGGCGGGAGCAGGGACTGGTGGACGGGGTGCTTGAATGAGTCGCACGCGATCGCTCATCGAAAAGTAGCGCTGCAGAATATCGGTTTCGGTCATGGACGTGAGCGGCGCCTTGTCGGTGGTTGCCGCGACCGCGTCTGGCGTGTCGTCGCCGTTGATGGCGATCCGTGGACCCGATTCGGGCTCAACAACGACGACCCGCGGCGACGCCGGACGGTCCTGTTTGCCGGCGTACACTTCGCGCCAGGCGCGTTTGATGGAGTCGCGAATCGAGGGCGCGATGCGCGGATACCGGTAGAATCGGTGATGCGCGACGTGGTGCGCGTCGCGGTCCGACACCATGGCCGTCACGTAAACGACCGGCGACGACTCGCTGCCCGGAACAGGCTCCTCAGCAATGCGCACGTCCACGTCTTGCTGCTGCGTCAGCGCCAGGAGCCGCAACTGCATTGTTGCGTCGGTCAGGAATCGGGTGTGGGTGCCGGAACGGTGCAGGGCAAACAAGGACGGCGTCGCGACTTGAGCGTCAAGTGGGGAGCGCAGCAGCGTTTCCGTGACTTGGCCGGGGGGAATCGTGTCGGGGATCTGCGGCGAATCGGTGCGTGGTGCACGACGAGTAATGTGGCCCGTCTTCAAATCAAGGACGTGGCCGTCGGCGACCACAGACGTGAACTGGTCTTGCGTCACAATCTGCGATCTGTTGACCTGTCGGGAGCGGGCAGTGGAGATGAAAGTGAGGAATTGAGTACCGCAGACGAAAAGCAAAAGCGCAGGGCGCACCATTGTCACTTCGAGCTCGTTTGCAGCCCACTTGACGACCGTGCCAGCGCGGTCCACAAACACCCACCCGTCCTTCGTACCGCCCAGCTGCAGCTCTCCCACTTCAGGAATATGCGCGTGAATCAGCCCGGTGCTCGCCACGCACCGAATGACCGTGCCGTCGCGGTGCTGGACTGTACTCGTCCCGTCGCGCTCCACGACACAAGACACGCCGTCGGTTCGCCGCCACATGGACCGGTGACGCCGTGGATCCGACTCGCGGCACACAGGCAACGGCGCGGCCGCTGGCGTCACTGTGCCGTCGACACCAACCCACGCCCACTCACCTGTTGCCGCATCGCGCGTCCCAACTGTGCCCGTGCGGCCCAAGTACATGGTCGTGCCATCGGCCGCGTGCACGACATGGTCGCCTGCGGGTGTGACCCGGCGCCATCCGCGGTTGCCCGGGAACCGGAAGCAGACGCGGCCGTGGGCGTCGGCGGTGCACATCGTCCCGGTGCTCGTCGAGTACATGAACCCGGGCGGCGTCACGCCGTCGGCCGAGGCCGCAAGCAGTGTCAGGCACCCGCCGTGGTGCAGAGTCGCGACGAACTGGCCCGGCGCTTGAAGTCGGCAGTACGCCGTGGGCGTGACGAGCAAGTGCTCCTTGCAAACGGTCGGGTGGTCGCGCGACGCGTAGACAATGGAAGTCGTTTTGTGCGCTTCGGGGAGGTCGACACGCACCCGCTGCGCGAGCTGTCGCGGGACGCTGTCGTAGACGTAACCCGCCGCGGGCGGCAATGCGTTGCGCGACTTGAGGTGGCACCATTCGCCAAAACCGTACTTGCGCGGCGGCGACCATTGCGTGCGGCCGTCGTGCTGGCGGGTCGGCGCAACGGTCACGAGAAGCTTGCCGTCGGGTCGGGCTTGCACGGCAGTCAAGGCAGCGGCGGTGTCGCGAAGAGCAACATCAATGGCCTGGACGCGACCGACCTTCAATCAGTGGCCAATCGCGAAGCGGGAATGAACAGAAATCACGAACCTGGATCGCTGGCAATGGCTCGAGCACCTCGACCCACACTGCATCGTCGAGCTGCTGCCCCGTCAGCGTCTCGAAATGTACCAGATCAAGGTAGTGGCTCGCGAGTTGCTGGTTGAGCCCGGTCGCGCGCGCAAACTGCGTCTTCTTCCACTCGTCGCCCTTGTTGTTGAGTGGACACGCCTTGATAATCGCCTCGGTCCGCGCTTTGACCTGCATCGGAGGTTTTTCGCTGTTCCGGGAAAATAAACAGAGTGAGTTCTTGAACCTGGGCCGCGCAAATGCAAGGAAAGATAGCAAAGGACGCACAGTTGGAAAACCCGCGGCGCATTCGCTCCACCACTGGTTTCGGCTGCTGACTGGCGGGGAGGTGAGGGGGCCACGTACTTGAGCAGGTCCAGCACAACGGCGCGCTCGTCCGACGATTCTGACCCCGGCGCGCTCCCGGCCTCGACACTGGGCCCGGGCAGCGTGATGACACGCTGTTGCGCGTAATAGGCCGCGTACTCGTGCCGCTCCGCCAAAATGCGGTACCACGACTGCGCTAGCGTATCAAACGCAGCCGCCGCATTCGTACATGCTGCGACATTGACCGAGGCGAGGACGGTGCTCGTTGCCGGGCACTGGTCCAGGATGCGATCGCGCAAACTGGAGAGCTGCATCTCGGTTGCCGGTGCGCCAGGGAGGCCGACGAGCGAGGTCACAACATGCAATGGGATGCGGCCCTCTTGGATGACGGCAGCAAGGACCGTCGGCGAGAGGAAATGCGACAGGAGGACATAGTTCTCGGGGCCGTCGGCTGGCTCGTCGTCTGCCAAACGATGGAGAGTAAGCGCCAGTCACTGGAAGTCGCGATGCAATGCACACGTACCGAGCGGCGTCACCTTGACCTTGGGAATGGCGCGGTCGCGAAGCTTGCCCTTTTGCTTGGGTGCCGGCGCGTCGTTGCCGCCAACGGCAGTTTCGGGTCGAGCTCCACCATCTACACGGGCGAAAAACAGGCAACCCGAGTAAGCTGCGGGCGCAACTAATGCGCGCGATACGCCACCAAGCACGCACCTTTGCCGCGCTTCCCCGCCGACTTGGGCGCATCCCGCCCATCCTTCTTCCCACCCGCATCCGCGCCCTTCCCCGCGTCCTTGTCGTCCTTCTTTCCAGCCGCACCCCCGCCACTGCCACCCTTGGAACTCGCCATGGCCATCGACTCGGTCTCGGCTGCGAGCGTCGCCGCCGCCGCATCCTTGGCGACTCGTTTCGCCTCGAGCGCATTCGCCCGAACGCGCAGCAGGAACTGGTAGAGCAGCCGCACCATGAGCTGGTCGGGCAAGTCAGTGCCGCGCGGATTGCTGTCGAGGAACGATTTGGCGTCGCGGCACAGGTCGTTGGTCTTGACGTGTTCGTTGATCCATTCGAGGAACTCGGACTTGGTCACGAGCAAGAAGCGTTTGCGGATGCCGCTCGAGATGACGTCGTGGAAGTCGGCGAGCCACGCGGTCACGTCCAGGTCGGCCGGAGTGTCGGGAAAGACGGCGCCGATCCACGCATTCCAGTCGTCCTGTGCGGTGGAGAAGAAAGAGGGAGTGAGGAACTGGTACGACGTGCGGTGATGAAGGGCATGAGCGTCGGTAGTACGTCAATCAGCGGCATGTCGGCCATGACGCCTTGACTGCTCGACGCGTTGGGGTCAGCAACCACGACGGGCGGGACCGGTGGCGTTGCAGCGCCCTTGTCGGCCGCCACGGCAGGCGCCTTCTTGGACATGGTCGAGAGTTGGTACTTGGCAGTCGCGCGATGGAGCGCTACTTGTCCAACTCACGGTCCCGGCGTGTCGGAATTCCTTTCTGGTGCTGGGCCAATGGACGTTGATATCGTTGCGCGCCAATGTATGCCGGACGCCTTGCGGCTAGTTGATCTTAATTCAAGACGTGTGTTCGACGCCTTCGAGTCTTCCGCGTGCGGCGGGTCGTTGACATTGACGGCGATCAGCGTTTCGATACGCGGTACATTTAGATAACGTGACCGCGTCCGAAATAACTTCATTCCCGTTTTTGCCTGATCTGCACGCAACCGCCGGCGGCGGCCGCTCGCTCCAGCTCCCTCCTCACCCAACCGCTGCAACTGCAACTGACCACACTGCAACGGAAACGACGCTTGCAACCTCCCTGGACCCTGCCAACCCACTGTATTGCCGCATTTGCACCTCGAACGGCCAGACCTACCGGCCGACCGGGCTCCCCTTTTCCCCTCCGACCAACCGACCCCCTCTTCGCCGACCCCCCCTCTTTGCCGACCCTCAAGATGAAGGCCATTCGGCGGGCCAAGGTGATCTGCGCCCGTCATCCTCAATCTGGTCAAGATCACATCTCTGATCCCAGCCGATCGTGGCCGTTAGATTGCCGAGCCGCCCAAGGAGGTCAAGGCCTCGCTCGGATCACTCAATGCGACGGGCAACGGCGCGCTCATGGAAGGCGACCCCTCAGCCAACCCAGAATGGCTCCCGGTACACGCGACTCGTCGTCGTAAACCATTTCCGCGCGCGCACGCCCGCTGATGCCGTTTCCTCGTGCTTCGGTAGCCCAAGCAGCTGCTCAAGCCGCCGGGCCAGCTGGCGCTCGCCGACAAGGAGCTCGACGAGGAACTCACGCGGATCTTGAATGCCAACAACCCGCACGCGCCGCAAAACATTGCGCGGTGGAACAACAAGGAGCAAATGTACAAAGCTACGCCCAACATGGAGCACATGGTCACGCACTTTGAGTTTGAAGGGTTCGCATCTCCCTATTCTTCGTCATTTCCCCGCCGAGCGCTCACTCATTCCGCTCCGTTGCGTAGCTACCTCCTCTATAAGAACGACGACAAGAAGCAAGAAGACGACGCGGCCGCCGCGGCCGCGCGTGCCGAGGGCGAGGCCAAGCCCGAGGGCTCTGAGGAGGGTACCACGACCGAGGACGCAGGGACCTCGACCGACGCACCCGCTGCAGTCCCGACGGCACCTGACGTGACGGCGCTGCAGGAGAGCAGAAAGACGAACAAGGCACCGGCGCGCAACCAGTTCAATTACTCGGAGCGCGCGACGCAGACGGTCAACAACCCGCTGCGGGTTCGTTATATTTGGGTGCCGGCAGGATGGGTTTGGTGCGCGGGACTGATGATGCGAATGTGTGTAGAGCCGGTCGACCAACACGGAGCCGCCGCCCCACCGCACATTCTCGGGCGCCGTCAACCAGTGGTCGATTTACGATGCCTACATGGACGACGCTCAGGCCAAGGAGCGGGCAAAGGAGAAGGCCAAGGTGCGTTGCGATCACTCATTTCCACCGTTTCTCGCACAGATTCTCACTTGCGGTTCAAAACTCCCAATAGAACGCTGGTGCCAAGGGCCACAAGGACGACGACAAGCACCCGACGCTGGCCGCTGAGGCGCCACACGAGGACATGTACCACTCGTCGGACTTCCGCAAGCGACTCGCGACTCTCGAGCGCATGGCCAACCAGAACACGTTTGACGAAATCACGCAGGACTTCAAGTACTGGGACGATGCGGCCGATGATTTGCGCGAGACCAAAGAAGGCTCTTTGCTGCCGCTGTGGGAATTCACTTACCTCAAGGAAAAGAAGAAGATGGTGCTCGCGCTCGCGTGGAACCCGGCGTGCCCAGACCTGTTTGTCGTGGCCTTTGGGTCGTACCAGTTTGCGAAGCAGGGGCCCGGCGTGCTGTGCTGCTTTTCGCTCAAGAACCCGTCGTTCCCGGAATTCACGTTCAACACGTCCGCGGGCGTGACTGCGATCGACGTGCACCCGAAACGGCCGCACTTGATTGCCGCAGGTCTCTACGACGGATCGTGTCTTGTATTTGACCTGTCCGCCGATGCGGCCAACGCGCCGGCCGGACCCGCGACGAGCGGCGGAGCCGGGTGGGCCCTGCCTGCGGCCGGGTACGGCGCCGGTGGTGCTGGCGGGCCCGCGGCAACCAATGCCGCATCTGATGCGCGGTATCGGTCGGATATCAAGGCGCAGCACACGGACCCAGTCTGGCAAGTCGTTTGGCAGCCGGACGATTTGGACGGGAACCCGAACTTCTACTCGGTGTCGTCGGACGGTGCCGTCAAGCAGGCGATTTTGATCAAGAACGAGCTGATGCTCAGCGACGTGATTGCGCTGCAGCGTAACGGCATGCCGCTCGCTGGCCTGTGCTGCGACTTCAACAAGGCCAATGATCACTTGTTTGTGGTCGGGACCGAGGAGGGCGCGCTGATCAAGTGCTCCAAGGACTACAACTCGCAGTATTTGCAGACTTTCGAGGTACGATTCGCGTTTGGGGGGGCTTTGTTCTCGTTCAGCTCCGCGCGACTGACCGCTCGCTTCGCTCCACTCCCGACTAGGGCCACGCCATGGCCATCTACCGCGTCCTCTACAACCCCTTCTACACATCGGTCTTCCTGACAGCCTCGGCCGACTGGACCGTCAAGCTGTGGGACCACACGTCCCCCAAACCCATCCTGCTCTTCGATTTCGGGTGCCCCGTCGCCGACCTCGCATGGGCGCCTTTCTCGTCGACCACGTTCGCCGTCGCCACGAACGACGGCAAAGTCGTCATCTACGACCTCGACGTGTCGAAATACGACCCGATCTGTGTCCAGCAGGTCGTTGGCGGGAAAACGCACCTGACACGGGTCGCCTTTTCGCCGTTCGACCCGGTTCTGGTTGTCGGGGACGACCGCGGCGTCGTGCAGGCGATGAAGTTGTCGCCGAATTTGCGCCGGGCCGGGCGGGGTGGGGCGCAGCTGAGTGTGGATGACCAGCGGGACCGGCTGGAGAGGGTGGTAATGCTCGCACTGGGCAAGGGGAATCCGGGGCGGTGATGGGTGGGGGGGGGGGGGGGACTAGATCCGGATAGAGAGGGTCGCGGAGGAGGGGCGACGGGCGAACTTGCAATAGACTCGGCGTTTTTATCGATAGAGATGAATTATCTTCGCGGTGGTCGTGCTCGTCTGCGTGCGCACGGCGACCGGCGAGCACGAGACGAGGGCAAGAGACGTTCCAAGCGCGTGCGCAAGCCGGAGGCAAGATCAGGATCGTGAGTCGGGAGATGCTCAATCCCTTGACGTGACACAATCTGACTTGGCAAGTGGACGGTAGCATCAAATAGAATCCAACAAGCATGTCATTTCTCGCCGACCTATGTGGCCAGGCTACTGCTAGCCACCCGAGACCGATAAATATGGTTGGAGATGAGTTGGGCAGCGACTCGAGGAGAACGAAGGCCGCCCTCGGGAAGGCCAGCCAATGCGGCGCAGTACCGTCAATGTGATGTGACGAGCGCGGCTCCCGCTTTTGAGGATGGGATGGTGTTTTGAGACATGACAGAGCACGTTTACTTCGCTCGCTTCAGATTGACGCGACCCGCGAAAGATATTTGCGTCCGCGGAGAATGTGATGTTTACTGTTCGGTTTGGTTGAGCCGGGACGGTTCAACAAGTGCCTGCATGACATGCATCGCGACCATGCTTCAGGGCGCGTCGAAACGACTTCGGCTCGCCAAATGTGAGCTCTTGTGCGAGTGTCATGTCTGGAGCGAACAAGGGCATGTTGTCCGCGCCGGACAGTGTGCCTATGAGACAGCTTCGCAAAAATAGCGGGGTGCACGTTGTTTGATGCATGTTGTCGTGTTGAAGGTTCACAACACCGGCCGTCTTGCTTCTTCTGTTTCTTCTGTTTCTTCCATTTCGCTGCTGCGCACGGGCCTCGCAGGCTGACCGTGAATCATTAAATAACGCGAGAAGGGGGAAACAAAACCGTCATGTTGCAACAAACAGTTGTCGAAATTATATGCCAGTAGGGAGCGACGTTTTCCCACACAACCAAAGACGAATCATCCACAACGAACGAGGAGATTCCGGCCACCCACCCACGACCTGACCAGCAATCCCCGCCGTCCAAAACACGCCCAACAATAGCAATAAATACCATCTCATTCCCATCCACCACCCGCCCGACCCGACCGAACCATGCCGATGCAACGCGCTCACCCCGATTTGCTCGAATTCTTGCGCGCGGTCCCAATCTGGCACGCGTTCACCTTGGTCGCAAACCGCAGCGAATTCACCGTCTCGTTGAACGACTTTTCGAGTGGCGAGACGTTCACAAACATGAGCGTCTTGGAGTTGCCACCGAGCGACTGCTGCAACAGGTACGTCAGCTTCGAGTTGCGGTACGGCACGTGCGCGTCGCGGTTCGCCAACGCCACCATCACGTCCCCGAGCGCCGACAATGACTTGTTGATCGCCTGCGTTTCCTTGAGCCGGTCGCCGACGGCGCCCGACTGGTTAAGCCGTTCGGACCCCGCGAGATCGACCAGGTTAATCGTGCCGCGCCCCGACTCGCCCGTCGTCTCGTTCACGCCATCAATCACGAGCGCAAACACCGAGTGCGACCGCGACGACCGCTCGTTCATGTTGGTCGCGGCAACGGCGCGGTTGCGCGCAGCGCGCACGAGCATCGCGTGAATCTGCGCGGGCGACGTCACGTCGACGACCTTGGCCTCGGGCACGGTCGTCCTGCCCTGCGCGTGCAAGATCGTGTACTTGGCGGTCGGCGTAGCGGTATCGGCGAGCAGGTCGCGCAGCGTCTCGTTGTAGATTTCAATGTACTGCGCCTTGAACGTGTAAGTCCACCCTTGTTCCTTGAGCGCGGCGGCCGACGCAAAGATTTGGTCGACGGCGCGCGGGATCATGCCGCGGTGGTCGTCAGCGTAGGCGGCCGCGTTGAGCGCCGCTGCGTCGTCGACATCGATCAGCGCCGCGTCGGTCGGCGACGGGCCGGCGCCCTCCATCGTGAACGTCTTGCCGGATCCGGTCTACATCATCATCGAGCGCGTCAGTGTCATGCCTGAGAAAGAATCCCAATCGAGAAAAAAAAAAATCAGCAAACCGTACCTGGCCATACGCAAAGATGCACACATTATACCCATCGAGCGCCGACTGCACGAGCTGCGAAATCTCATCAAACACAGCCGTCTGTGTCGCCGCCGGATCAAACACGCGATCAAACGCAAACGGCAACGCTTTCGTCACCGTCTTACTGCCATCTGCCGACTTGTTCACCTCGACCAGCTCGACTGCTTTCCCGGATGGCGCAAACACCATTCTCGCCATTCTGTTCTCCTCCTTTTCCAGCTCCTTGGGCAGCATCGGGCGCACGCGGCAAAACACGCGAATGTTGCCTTTGAGTTCCTGGATCGTGTTGTGCAACTTGCGCCGCTCCGTCTCAGCGGCGCGCACAGCCGTTTCCAACTCGTCGACGCGCGCTGTCCGCACCTCGAGCTCGGCCGTCCTCGTCGCGAGCTCGGCCTTGGTCTCGTCGAGCTGCGTCGTGAGCACGCGCACCTTGGCCTCGAGCGACGTCGAGGCCACGGTCGAGGTTGACAATGCCGACCGTAAATTGACGACGTTCGCGTTGGCCGCGTCGAGCTCGTGTTTAAGCAACACGTTGCGCCGGTCCAGATCGTCGCGATCGAGTTTGAGTTGCGTGACTTCGGCCTGGTGCGTCGCGAGCGCGCGGTGCAGTTGCTGCTGGTGCCGGTCCTGCGCGAGGGCCAGTTCGTGCCGCAGTTGCGCGAGTTCATTGGCCATACCGTGGTTCTCCTGCGTTTTCGCATCGACCGTGGACTCGAGCGAGGTCTTGAACGATTCGAGCTCGCGAACTGCTACTTGATCAGTTTTGGGCGTGTGTGGGGGTACCGGGACGGACCGACGCGAGACGAAGCAATCGAGAAGGTACGTACTGCGCTTATTGCTCTCCTTCAACGTATCCGCCAAATTCGCCGCCGTCTCTTTGTAACCCGCCATCGTGTCCTGC
>GG745328.1:736502-802051 GCA_000151295.1 Allomyces macrogynus ATCC 38327
AGGATAACCGGTCCTCGGGGCGAATCACCACATTCGGCGGTCCGACACGATCGGGAGCGTCACGATCACGGCGCCGCGCGCCTGGTGGGCGGGCAACGACGCCGAACTCGCCCCACCGGTTGGCAGTAAACTTGGTCCCGGCGCAACGACGGTGGTGACAAACGGCTGCTCGTCTGAGGCGACGAGCATCCCCCCCGACGCAGTCGCGGGCGGGGTTTCCGAGACGGGCGAGTCTACGCCGATCGTGCTTGCGAGCGCACGGGCGCCATTGAACGCGCGGCTCATTTGGTACTTGGCCTCGTCGGTGAGCGACATGCGTTGCTTGATACTGAGCCGGTGCACTCGTGCCGCTCCCGCACTACCGACAGAATCCCGAGCGGGCAGCGCCGGTGCCGTCATCCCATTCACCGCGCCGTTGCCACGGTCGCGCGACCGCGACCGCGACCGCGCAGTGCGCCTCGCCCTTGCCGTCGTCACCGCATCATCACTGGCCGCAAACCCGCGCGGAACCGCCCGGAACAAGGGGAGCGGGTTGGCCAGTTTGCATTCCCAGACGGCGACGGCCATCGGCGCGGTCCCGCGCGTGTAGTGTACGGCGACGGTCATTGCTAACACCGACGCGTCGTCGAGCCCGTCGTTCGCAGGCACCGGCGGCGTGGTTGGTACCGGGACGGGCGGTGGGACGGGGGGTGCAATGGGGACGACTTGGTCGTTGCGCGTCTTGGAGCGCGACCGCGACCGAGAACGCGATCGAGGACGCGCAGGTTGCGACTGCGGAACCGGGGGCGCGGGTTGTGGGAGTACTGCGGGCGTGGGCGGGGTCGACGTGACCACCGCCGCAGGTGGGCGGGGACTGGGCGCGCCAAACGCGAGCGTGTGCGCGAACACGACCGCCAACTGATCGTGTTGCCTGAGCGTGTGCGGCAACTTGAGCGGTGCCGCGACAGGCGCCGCATCCGCTGCCCGGCCACGCACGCGCACGTCCGTGATAATAAGCGGAGCGTGCGAATCCAACGCCGTGTTTTCGAGGACGACCGAGATCAGGACCGCGTCGTCGCGCGCGCGCTGCGGGGTGCATTCGATCGTCGCTGCGAGCGCGGGGACCACACGGAATTGCTTTTGCAGGACGCGGCGTGGCGGTGGAGCGCCCTGGACGACGGCTTGTGCTGCGGGGGAGGCGGTCGACGGGGAGCGTGAACTGCGCGCGGGTCGGTGCAGGGTCACAGCGGGCGGCGGGAGTTGGGAGTCGAGAACGAGACCGGAGAGGAGGTTGATGGCGTCGTAAGTGTCAGGCATCCAGTCGCTGTTACTGCTGCCGGTACTACTCGGGGAGGGCGCGACCGCATCGTCGGGACTTACTGGGGACGCGGGACCGTGCTGCTCGTCGGCGGCGCTCGCGCCTGCCAGGACCGACAGCGTGACGGTGGTGAGCAGCGCGAGGTGCGCGTCGCCACCCGCGGCATCGACGGCAGGGACGGGCACGGGCATGGGCACGAGCAGGAGGCTCGCGTCGGCGTCCACGACCGGTCGGAGCCGGCGCGGCGGGAACACGTGGCTCGCCTGGTACGGCGGCGCACCTGCGGTCTCGCCACCGACGGTCGCCTGGACAGCAATCTCGAGCGTGCCCGCGAGCCGCTCAAGAGTCGCGCGCGACGTTCTGCGCGCGACGCGCACGGCCACATACGCCGGAAGCACTTCGTCCATGTAGGCCACGTCGCGCACGGACGGGGAGAGTGCGGCCGTGTGCGGCAGCGACAGGGTCGCCGTGAGCGAGTCGGCAATCGCGTGCAGGCTCGCGGACCGTGACGGCGAAGGGCTGGCGGCATCGAGCGCGCGGGCGGGTACGACCAGGTCGAGCGCAGCGTCGGCGAAAAGGTCGAGCAGGTCGGCAAGCCAGGCGGGCGCGCTGGCATCGCTGGAAGCGGAGCCAGAGACGGCGGACGCGGGCGGCATGGGCCCGCGGTTGGCCGAGTGTACGAGACGTAGAGAACCGACGCCGGCGGTCGCAGCCGAAAGCGGGCGCGCTGGCACGCGCGGCGGCGTGGCGGCGGCCATAGTGGTCGGCAAGGTGCGGGAAGTGCTGTTGGTGTCGATCCGCCGGTCGGTTCGCGCGCGGGACGGGGTGTGCGGCTGCGGCGCGCGCTATGCAGCAAGTGGTGGGTGCTTTCCGCGTGCTGCAGGGGCAGGATCGCGCTCGTCGTCGAGCAGGGCGTGCGGATGGGCGCTTTGGCGTTGGTGGTGATGGCGTTGGCGCGGGTGAGCGACAGCAGCGTGCAGTGAGCCGTTGGGCAGGGATGCGCCCATCATCACGTGCACAGCCATGACCGCGGAGCCAGTGCTGGACAGCCGTGGAGAGGTGACCGCTCCATTGCATTAATTCCATCCGGCATCCTCGTCCACTTCGACGCGCGGGCCCCATCCGACAGCACTTGTGCCGTCCTGCACCTGCCGACTTGCATTACGAGGCGCCGGGAAGTGCGGCTCCGACTCCTGCGCCAAGACAAGGTAGAGACTGAGTTACAGCTATTGGAGAGCGTCTGCAGGGTGGGGGCGAGGCCATGAGCAAACCTCGCAAATCTCGATTGCTGCCACTCATGCTCAGCAGGATTCTGCACTGACCCACTGCAATGTCCGCCTAAGTCTGTCCAATGATGCCCGTGACTCATTCAGTCCACTGTGTTTTACTTGAGTAGTTCGCTCATGGTCGAAACTTGTAGCTGGCGGTTGTTCGGGTTGGCGGCGTCGCGCGGATCAGTTTGGGAGAGTAGAGAAGATGTAATTGCGACAGGTGGCAAGTGTTTGGATGGTAGATCCGGTTGAAATATTTCCGCTGCATGATCAGGGCCCAGCACGACGTTGCTCATGCACACGTGCAGAAGAGCGATAGAAGTTGGACGAGTGGGGATCAGGGCGAAGTGATTCATCTATAAGGAATGGATGGGGGGAGTGAATTTGGATCGAGTGGTGCTTGCAGGCTGATGGTACAAGACTGAAGAGTCTGGGCATCCATTTTTCTGTTAAATTCTGGCAAAGAAATATCCAAACACACCAACTCTTTAATTCCAAGAGCAGCGAAAATACCGAACCCGACTGCCATTTCATGGTTCATGTCAAGCAACAGTGGGATGGACATACCCGATTAATCAATCATTCTGCTGCTGCTCCACCAGCCAAGCCATACCATTGTGCTTGCAACGCGCAAGCACATTCTGCTCAACAACATTCATTTGGTCCAACAGCAGCATGGTTGCTAGGACACGGCTTGGGCCAACTTGGAACAAGTGAAAGAGCATATCAATAAACTTCATGGACCCAATGAGAACATGGGGTAGTAACATCGTGGCCAGTGGCATGAAATACTGCTGCACCTCTTCATCATTGGCAGCACTGGCACAGGTCCCGTCCTTGCCAGGAGTTCTTGAAGCATGCACGATGGCTGAACCAGATGCGGTCCAAGCTTCGTGCGGTTGTTGCTGCCTCAGAGAATGGCGTCTGTGTGCGAGCGATGAACCGGGTTGCCAAGAACAAACCCAAACACATGACCACGACTTGAGTTAAGTTGGTCCGTTCCTGTGAGAATGACGGCTGATCAAAGTCGCGATCGGCCGTGTGGAGGGACGCTGGATCTCCATGGCAAGACCTCAATGGAAGCTTGAAGCAAGGCCGGCCACAAACGCGGCGCCGGAAAAGTCAATGAGCTCCATGTCTGCTGTCAAATGGGTGGGGAAGGAGCAAATAGGACTGCCCAACCTACCAGCCGGGCAAATACTTGTTGCAACCCTTTTTTGGCGACAGGCGAGAGCTCA
Organism: Allomyces macrogynus ATCC 38327; assembly: GCA_000151295.1. Lineage (NCBI taxonomy): Eukaryota > Fungi > Blastocladiomycota > Blastocladiomycetes > Blastocladiales > Blastocladiaceae > Allomyces > Allomyces macrogynus. Next base: position 740,309 of record GG745328.1, read on the forward strand.
ACAGCTCCCAACTCTCAAAGCATAAATGTGCACCGAAATGCGTTTGATTACAATGGATTGCCCCCGTTAAATATGTTCCACTTGCATTTGATGGCTCCATTGTCTGCTATCGGTTTGGAGAGTGTCGGGTCGAGCTGGTTGCTGGCTCACGAGCGCAACTTGGGCGGAAGTGAGCAATCAACGGTGTGCACCCATGGCGAAGTGTGAGACGCGCAGACGCGGCTGGACGCCATCATGACGCGAGCGACATGATTTTGACGACCACGAAGCATCAGACTCTTGAAGCGGTGCCATCACAACTGCTCGTGGCCCGCCACCATCTTCTCGACAGACTGACCCGCCGCAACGTCTTGCTCTCTCTCTCCCCTTGGCCGGTTTTGGATCACGTCGCAACTTGCTGCAATTTTCCCTGACACGATGCTACCGTGGACGCTGATCATCGGTGTCGTCGCCGCGACTGTGCTCGTCCTCGTCACGCTGGTGCGCGTGCACGCTCGGCACAAGCTTCGTCGCCTCTTGTCATCGCGCCGCGATCAGCATGTCGTGCTTCTCGGAGCGAGCTCTGGTAATATCCGGTAATCCTGTCAAACGGATCCGTTAGCTCGTTGTTCGACCAAACATAAGCCAAGCTCAACGGATCCAACCATAAACTGAATGTTTCTCTGATCACCCCCCACCTCTTGACATGCCTCTAGGCGTTGGCGAGCACCTGGCCTACGAGTACGCAATGCGCGGTGCCCATATCGTCCTCGCCGCACGCCGTGCGGACCGTCTCGAGCGGGTCAAGTCGCACTGCCTCGATCTTGGCGCTGCCGCGGTCCTGACGGTCAGCACCGACGCGACCAACGTGGCCGCGCTGCGCAACCTGCGCGACGAGTCCGTCAATTTTTTCCCCGACGGCCACATCAACGCGGTTGTTTATTGCGCCGGCATCCTGAACGTGTGCCCGTTTGACGTGCTCCTCGACGCGCCCGGACAAGAAAACAACGAGCAGGCGACGCGCATCGTCGACCGCATGTTCAACATCAACGCGCTCGCACCGATCCACCTGGCGCGCATTTTCCTGCCGGCTCTGCGCGCGACCGCCGACCATATCGCCGCGACCACGGACGTGCGTGAGCGCGGTCCCGTGCCCGTGGTCGCGCCGTCACTGACGGTGATTTCGTCAGTCGCGGGTCTGCTCCCAGCGCCTTCGCGCGCGCTCTACTGCTCGTCCAAGGCGGCGATGCACGGGTTCTTTGACTCGCTGCGCATCGAGGAACAGCGGCGCGTCGCTAACCTGACAAAGGCGCATGACGTGCGGCTCGACGCTGATGTGGACCGGCACCTGGCCTACGCGCCGCTGCCCGTGCAGATCCGGCTCGTCGCGCCCGGGACGATTGGTGGCACGGATCTGCGCCAGACGGCGGCCGATGCGTCGCTCTGGCGCGAAGGGTTCCCACAAGTGTCCAACAAGGCCGCCATGACGCCCGAGTTTGTCGCCAAGGAAATGTTTATGCAGTCTGAAGACGTGCTTGTGCTGCCGACGTGGTATTGGGGCGCAGTCGCGATTCGCAGCGTCGCACCCGGGTTGATTGACTTTATGGCATCGAAAAAGTACAAGTGAGGGCGATTTGCGAGCGCGACACACGTTTCAAGGTCGCGTCAGATCTGCTGAATGGTTGGGAGCTCGCCCGGCAGGTGGAGAGGGCGAAGATGTCCATTTCACTCTTGTATGAATTATATTAAGTGGCTATTCCACGTTTATGAAGCTCGAGCTCGACAGTCGCGGCGGTTCACTCTGGTTCACTTGTTCGTTCATTCACTCGTAGAGCCGGTGTGTAAACGAGAACCCGGCCTCCAGCGACCCGACCGAGTGCGACGCGGTCGTAGACACGTGCGGCGAGGACCCGCCCGCGTTCACAGCGCGATGCGATTCATCCTCAAACTGCTCGCTGGACGTGCGCATCATCACGTTTTGCATGTGCGTGTCGTGCAAGTGCGACGGCTCCGGCAAGTGCCTGTCAAATACGTCGTCGTGCACTTGCTTCGCACCGCCCCCAGTCGTCCCAGGCCACGAACTTGGCGTCGCTGCCGGCGACGGGCCGGCGCTGACGACGCCGACAGTGGCCGCGGCCGCCGCACCGTGCATCAGAATCTCGTTCACGCGGCGCCGGTGGTACTCGACCATTCGCAGGGCAGCGTCATCAAGCTCCTTGCCCTTGTGCTTGGCCGTCTCGACCTTGCCCGCCGCGCTCGACGCCGAGGCCGTCTGCTTGGCGAGCGCCACGTGATAGTCGGCGAGCGCCGCGAGGAGCCGCGGGTCCGCAAGCGCCAGGGCCGGTGGGAGCCGGAGCGCCGCATCCACGGCGGCTTGGAGCGGCACAGTTGCGGCACGTGCCACGAGCGTCGGTCGGCCGCGACTGCGTGTTCCCTTGGTCACGGCGTGCATACGCGACACGCCCGCACCGAGCACCCCGGCGCACAGAATGGCCGTGACCGCACAAACGCCGAGAAACGCGGTCGAGCTCTCTTCGAGGCCCGAGTTCAAGTTCATGCCAAACAGACTCGCGAGCAGGGCGCCTGACGTGCACGCGACGCCAAACATGGCGAATTTGATTTCGAGGATCAAGAGGGCGTTGCGCTATTGTGGCGAAGATGCAGTGAGGATCCGGGCGGGTTCAGTAAAGAATTCAACAGAAGAAGAAGAAAAAAGAACCTGCGAGTCGAGCGACAATGTAATGAACCGCTCGGTCGACGTGACGGTTTGGAGCAGCGTGGCCGTCGAGTCGAGCACCTCCTCCATGTTCGACAAGTAGGTCTCCAAGAGCAGCTCGAGATCGTCGTAGTCGACCTCGGCGGTCGCCGCGGCCGTTGCGGCCGACGTCGCATCGTTGCTCAGGCACTGTTGGAGGGAGGGGGGGGGGGGGGGGGTCTGAGTCAGGCCGACTAGGGTGCTGTTGTGAGTGATCAAGTCAAAAAAACGCACCATGTCGATCATGTCCTCGTCATTATCGAGCAACTCGCGCAAAACATCGCGCATATTCGACACCTTCTGCTCAAACGCTGAAAGCCGTTGAACGAAAACGAACAGCTCAGCGAGCGAGCGCCGCTGGTCGAGGCTATCGAGTGCAGCACCCGAAATGGTCGAGGCAGTCCCACCCTGCACGAGCGAGTTCACAATCTTATTGACGGGCAGCGCGAGCCGGCGCAAATCGTGCTGCAGCGACCCGAGCACACTCTGGAACAGTGTTTCGAGCACGACCCACTCGTACGGCAAATGTTCTTCGCGCTCATTGGCCGGCATTGTCACATCCTTTCCCTTTTCGGCTCGTGCGGCCAGTCGCGAACTCAGCGCGTCGACGAGCGCCTGGCGTGCCGGACTTGCGCGCGCCGACGGCGCATCAAACAGCGTGCACGAATCGCCGCGAATCAGCGCGCGCACGTGCCCGAGATTGACGACGATCGCGCCCGGTCGAGCGAGAATCGCTGGGTACTGGTCAACATCACGCGGGTCGAGCTTGCGCAAATCCCGCAGTTGCAGACCGTTGCGGCGGCAAAAGGCGCGCTTTGAGTCGGTGCGCGGCGCCGACGGTTGGTGGACCTCGCCGGTCGGGCCAAACTCGGTGCACTTCCACACGATTTCCGTCGCCGGCGGGCGAAACATCGAGTCCCAGTCGGAATGATGATGCGACGACGACGGCGAGGCCGCGGGCGTAGGTGGGTTTCCAGGCGACACGGGCGAAACAACTTGCGCGCGCACACTTGCCGAGGTTGTGAACGTGCGCGTAAAGGGACGTGCGATTCGCGAGCGCGATACCCATGCTGGTGCTGCTACTCCGGCTCTTGCTCCAATCGTTGATGCCGTCGGCAGCGTCATCTCGCTTGATGATGGCACAGTGCTCGGCCATGATGACCTGGCCGGGGATGTCTTTGGCAACATGACCGGCACAGCGTCGCGATTGCAGAGAGCGGAGAGGAATCGAGTCGAGCTTGTCGGGGCTACGGTTCGGTGCATATTCTGGCTTGACATTGGCCAACACGGACGTGATCGTAATCGCAACACCGAAATGAGCAACTGGCGGCTGGCCTGAAGCCGGTCTGGCGCCATGGCCCAACGGCACGCGGCCATCCTTGACATGATTGGGGTGGTCGCTCGGCGAGGTTGCAGCAAGTTGTAAAATTGTCGAGCAGGGCAGCAGGGAGTTGGTCGACCTGATCAGCTTGGGGTTATTTATGAACATGCAGCGTAGGCCGACTTGTTGTCACCTGTCGTTGTTCACGCATGAGGGCAATCAGAGTGCACAACCAACGTCTCACCAAACAGCAAACAGCGCACGACAGACTTCTATCAACAAATGAAGTTGGCAGTCGCGTTCTCCTTTGGTCTGATCTGTTCTGAGGAGCGACGAGGAACAATTTCCTTTCAAGCACGACACGCAAAGGGAATAGGGACCGAGTGACGTTGAACAACGACGAGCGCTGTTCGTTGTTTTTGCCAAATCCGGTTGTTCCCAGGCCGTTTGAGACAAAGTAAACTGTCTGGTTTGTGCAGCCTGGGAGCAGGGAAGTAGGGGTTCGCCTCGTTTCTCCCTCTAACAGAACGGACCAGCAGGTCGCATGGACCTGCACGCTGTGGACGCGGGATATTGGAAGTGAGGCAGGTCAACAAGAGGAGCAACGAGGTTCCGGCGCAGTCACGAAATGGTTCGAAGAGCACAGGATCGAGAAAAAATTCCTAGGTCGTGGAGCGGACCACGGTGCTATTCACGACGCGGATCGGGCAAGCGCAAGGAGCGAGCGGCGCTCAGAGACGACGAATCGATTGGGTCGGAAGCGATTTGGCTGTATTTTCAAAACGCAGACCCCTTCTTACGCCGAGGCGGCGGCAGCCTTGGGCGCGCCCGAACGGAAACCGTTCTTGAAGCGGCGCGTCACCGTCTTCAGGTAGCGCATGCGGCCCGTGCCCGTCGTCTTGCGACGCTTGCCCTTCTCCGACCAGCCGAACGAGCGCGTCTTGGCCGACGGGTAACTATTGGCATCGAAGCAAAATCGAATCAGAATCACTGCCACCACGGCGATTCCGCAAATAATGACGCCCATTGTCCTCTCGCGATTCGTACCCGCACTGCGCGCACGTCTTCTTCTGGTTGTGGAACGCACGACGGCCGCAACGGCGGCAGAGCGTGTGCGACTTGGTGTGGCGCTTACCGAACGAGGGGGTGCCCTTGGTCTATTTTTGCAGCACAAAAAGTACAAAGTGCAAAACGACGCCGGAACGAGCGTAACAGCAGCATTCGAGACAAGGTCATTGCGAGCGCGCAGAGATTGCGAAGTGAGACATAATGCGGGAGTTTGGCCCGATTAGTCGTCGGTTCGGCGAGCAGATGGTCGGAAAAGTGGGGGAGCACGGGGGTGCCCACGCTCGTCCATCCGTTGGTGAACACCGCCAAAATCGACCAAAGGCTACAAAATCGACCACCGCGAGCTGGTACAGCGTTCGCTTCTACGAGCGTCGCCCGCACAATCGTTTCCGACACAAGTGCAGGGCAAGGGGACGAGCGCGCAGAGCAAAAATCGGCAATAGTCTCCCCCTGGAGCACGAGCAGCAGGAAGTCGTGGGGTCGTTTTTCGCAGCGAGCGGTCGCTCAGCAGGCGGGCAAGTGGGCAGGCTCGCGGTGGTCGGTCGTCGTCGTGTGGTGGTCGATCCGATGGTCGCTGTGCAGCGTTCTTGCAGCGTTTCGTGGCCGAATGGATGGACGAGCGTGGAGGCAGCCAGACAATGGCTACGCTACCATTTTGGCAATGGATGACCGTCAAGGATTGGTCGAGGAGGGGCGGCAACAGAGTCGACAAGCCGGGCGATGGCGCAGAGTGCGGTGAGCGTTCTTGATCATGTCAGATGACCTGGGAGACATTATCTCATTCTATCAGCTGCCACCACGTCACTCGCTGGGATGGACCCAAGGTGCTTGTGCGGTTACTATTATGACGTTCAGCCAGGCCACTGGTCATGCCATCCACCAGTTTCCTGCCCCCGCACAAGACGTTGCACGCTACAATGCGGCTGTTAAGCTCACGGATTGGCCCGCCATTCTCAACCTCTTTAGTCGCCCACAGTTCCAACCTCGTTCGATGCTGGCTGCTGCTCCTGTTGTTCCACAACCCGTGCTGTTTGCCGCCCTTGACACGGGAAATGAAGAGCTTGATTCGTGTGTACTTCCGTACTATGCTCACCAAATTGTGTCTCGCAAGCCTGGCCGTCAAGGCGGATGGCTCCAGAATATTGATCGTGCCATTATATTGCCCACTGGACCAGGCTGTGATAACGTCGTTTGTATTCTTGTCGAGACGGTTCCCGTTGGCCTGAATATGTGGTTTATGATGCCCTGTGTCATCACCTTTCTTCACAAGATACTTGCAACTGTTGATACTGTGAGAATGCCACCATTTTCTGCTCTGATCGTTGGCTCAATATGTGGCAGTATTGCGCCAATGATTGCCAACCTCGAAACTGCCTTGTGGCTCGAACTCTACGAAAATTCAGACCTGGTTTTGCTTTTCCAGAGCATCCTGGAGCAACTTGTCACGTTTGGCCGGGTTGACGCACTCAAAGTGTGGTTCCTGCACTGTCCTTGCACAGACGTGTTGGCGGCTGTTGAGAACATGGTTGAGGAGAATTGGTGCCGCCAAATTACGCGACGCAATGATTGTCTTCATGTGCCCCCAGACGCTGCCGTGTGGACGCTTCTCAGCTACTTTGCCGCTGTGCATGGGTTCCCCAAGCCTGTCCACCAGAATTTGACGTGTGTTCTTGCAGCAGTGCAGGGAAACACGCCGGCACTGTTGGGTCCGCTCTTGAACGATGTGATGCGACTCACGGAGACGGATGCCGACGTGAATGACCTGGTGTTTATCATTTGTCGCTGCCACGTACAGGCACGTCGAGTGTGTACAGTTGCTGCTCCCTAACTTGGTCGACTTGGAGCCGCAAGTGTGGGTTCAAGCCCCCATCTGGCGCCGTGCCAGGCCAACACGGTCATAGCCAAGTTTGTCTTTGACCATTGCCTTGTCGACCGGTTTCCGGTCACGTACCATAGTGCTAATGGATTCCACGGCGCATTGCTTGGGACACGCGTCAGTAATTTCGAGACTTTGACGTGGGTTCTGGCGCATGCATCAGAGCTTGGTCCATTTTTGGTTTGCCCAACACTCATGTTTCACGACCTGATCATGTTGGTGTACCACAACTGCTCAAGTGAAGAGGACGTTCGGCAGCATCTTGCTCCCAGCTTGGCGGCCGTGCTGCCTCACGTTTTGAGCGACACTGACCGCGTCCTGGGCATGAATGAGGCCGATGTGATGGACGTGTCATTTCATGCGCTCTTGTATCTCCCAAGCCATGCGCTCCCCGACGTGTTGCTGTAATCGCCCTGATGGGTGCGAGCTGTCATTGTATGCGCATCTTTGCGCGCTTTACTTGGCGCGGCGATTGGGCTTGGCGTGGTTGGTCGAGGCCTTGGACAAGGATACAGCGTCGCTTGCACTGCCCTCAGATCCTGTTCCTGAAGTGGACGTTTAGCAAGTCCAATTTCATGTTCATGCTCGATTTGGGGAAAACAGTGGAGTGCTGCCCGTGTCCTGAATCGAGGGCGATGTTTCCTCGTGTTTGGATGGATGTGAAATTGCATCTTTGTGTGCAGGAAATGTCAATGGATGAGAAGCGGACCAAGAGCCACAAGGGGCCGCACGGACGGAGCAACAGGGCGCAGAAGGAAGATACCGTTGTGATAGTAATGTCCAGAAATACAACAGCCGAAGAGGACAGGCAGTAGTGCCATCCGTCACGCGTAAAGCAACCCGATTCATGCCGCTCTACATAGTTTCGCGCTGATGACATTTCGGCATGCCATTCTGCGAGCTCGTGCTGGCGATCATGATATTATGGTTGGTTTCTGGCAGTTGGAAGCCACGTTTTGACAACGGCCGAAGGATGACAAACACAATCGCATTGTAAGCTAAACATAATCGACACCCTTCAGAACTCGCGCGCAGCGTACGCTTCTTCACCTTGACCTAGATGCGCAGCGTCTTGCCAAAGATCTCCTCGTTCAACTCCATGACGTCCTTGCTCATCGTCGTCGACGACTCCAGATCGCCCATGTGGAACTGCGCCGCGGCCATGCTCGGGTGCAGCGGATCGGCCGGGAACGCCATGCCCGTTGGCGGCGCCGCCGTGGCCGATGCCGATGCCGCATCGTACGACCCGGCCGACTCGACCGTCTTTTCCGCCTTCCCCTTGGTCAAATTCTGGAACATCGTAAGCCCCTGCGTGACCATCGACGCGGCATCCCCCATACTCGACGGCACGACCACAACCGACCCGGCATTCTTGGCGATCCCACCCCACGCATCGACCCACTTCTCGGCAATTTGCAGTGACGCGGCCTCGTTCCCGGCCCTACCCCCACCGGCCCCCTCAGCAATCGCCTCGGCAATCCGGGAAATCCCCGCCGCTGTCGCATCCGCATGCAGCCGCACCGCACGGGCATCACCTTCGGCCTTGTTAATCGCCGTCTGCATTTCAGCCTCGGACGCGAGAATTCTCGCCTGCTTTTGGCCCTCGGCCACATTGATCGCCGCCTGCCGCTGCCCCTCCGAGTCCAGGATCGCCGCACGTTTGGACCGTTCGGCTGAGACTTGCGAGTGCATCGCCTGGATCACCGACGAGGGCAAGTGGATGTCGCGCACTTCGTACCGCAAGCACTCGATGCCCCACGCGGTGCTAGCGGCGTTGATGGCTTCGACAATGTGCGTGTTGAGCGACGCGCGTTCGGCCAAGGTGCGGTCGAGGGTGAGCTGCCCGATTTCCGACCGCATCGTGGTTTGCGCGAGTTGCGCGACGGCAAAGTGCGGATGTTCGACACCGTAACTCGCCTTGATCGGGTCGACGATTCGATAGTAGAGCACGCCGTCGAGGTCGAGCGTGACATTGTCCATGGTGATGGCCGACTGCGACGGGATTTCTACGGCCACTTCTTTGAGCGTGTGCACGTAGGGCGATCGTCTCGATGCCGGGGTTCAGGATGGCCAGGCCCGGTTCGAGCACGCGCGAGAACTTGCCGAACCCGTTCAATCAACCCTATTCAGACGGACTGGCGTGGGGACGTGTTAGTGAGGGTGCAGGAGCCAAAGTTGCGCGGTGGAGGGTCCGACCCACTTTGCTGCTGCGGGACAAACTTGATCCCGGTATTCCACGGCAACGACGCGGTCGGCGCCAGGGTGCCGCGGCCAGACATGAGCGACCGCGGGGTCGAGGAAAAAGCGCGCGCATGATGCTTCTGCAGGTGCGTGGCGGCAACAGCCATCCCGGCGAGGCGCGCACGTGCGGCGGGTGCGGCGGCCGCCGTGATGGCGGTTCGGCGGAGCATGGTGATGGATGGTTGTTGGCAGCGGGTTGGGAGCGGGTGTCGAGATCCGAATGGAGCTTGGGTGAGGGCACGGTCGAGCGCGTCTTGCACCAAGTCGAGCGTGTCGGCAAGTTGATGGTGGGGTCGTGGTCGAGCTGTTGATGTAATCCGACGCGGTCGCGCGCTGTGGGTGGTGTTTGTGGTGTTGGGCGGGACGCGTGCGGCGATCGGGTCCAAGTCGATGGCACGACCCCGTCAATGACGTGGACGATCCGCTCGCACGACGTGTGCGCTCACCGATCAATAAAGACGACGCCAGCATGATGCTCAGCGATGCTCACGACGAGAAACGGCACCAATCAAGCCAGTGAAAGATGTATTTTTTTTTCGGTTGGTCTGCTTGGGGAGGGGAACACGGGATTATCTGTATCAAGACACACGGAAATGAAAACGGGCGCGCGCCACGCCAGGCGGCCCACGATGAAAAAGAAGGAGAAGCATGCGCTGCTGCCGCGCTGCCCCGCGGATCGCGAAGAATAAAGTGCCGCGGCAAATAGGTGAAAGGAAGGGTGGAGAGGGAGCCAAAGAGTCGGATCGGGGGACAAATAGGAGGAGAAGACGGCGACAACGCTGGATGCGGACGGGTGGGGGAGGAGGGGCAGTATGGACATGAGAGAGGCGGGACGGGAACGCGTCGCGTCGTGGGAAAGGGAAGAACGGGAAAAGGCAAAAGAGACGACCGCTTCGTATCCAGCCCGGCGACCGGGTTCGTTGCAAGCAAAACGCGGAAACCGGCCGCGTCCCGGCCACCGGGGGAAGCGTCGCACCACGTACGAGGGGGTATGCTGAGAGAGAGATGGGGAAAGAGGGTGCTCACACACACATTTTCGTCGACAGATAGGGTGCAGAGAGAGGGGATCGAGCAGGAAAGGGGCAAACAAACGACGCGCAACCGCACACTTGACGTCAGTACCGCGTGGCACCGAGCGTCTGGCGACACACGTTGCACATGGCATTCGCGACCTCGAGTTCCTTCTGCTCGATAATCCGGTCAAACTGCGCGCGAATCCGCTGCACCTCCGTCTGCCACTGCCGGTCGCGCTCGGCCATATCCTGCGTTTGCTGCCCCTGCTGCCCCTGCTGCTGCGCGGCCCGAATCTGTTCCTGCGCCTGCTGCTGCACCTGCGCGAGCGCCGCCGTCGCTTGGTTCGCCTGAACCGTCGCCTGCACCGCCGCGCGCTCCAACTGCCGCGCGCGGTTCGCCCAGGCATCGCACTCACCACGCGCCGCACGCACGCGCTCGTCGGCCTCGTTCAGTCGCGCGCGTAAGTTGCGCGCGTCCCCGCGGACGACCTCGACGTCGTTTTGAGCGGCCGCGAGACGGTGCGCGAGTTGCGTGGCCATGGCATCGCGCACGGCCGCGTCGTTGCGCGCCGCGAGGAGGTGTTGCTCGAGGTCCCCCGCGCGGTGCAGCGCGCGGTCGAGTTCCCCCCGCAGGTGTGTCACGGTACCGACTTGCGCACCCATCGCGCCTTGTAGTTGCGTGACGCGTGATTCAGCGGCGGTCGCTTGCGCTGCGAGTTGGCGGCATTGGGTTTCAGCCGAGACGGCGCGGGCGTGCGCCGTGTCGGTCGTGCTCCGCAGCGAGCGCAGGTCGGTGAGCCACGCGGACAGAAGCGGGGCGAGGGCCGGGTCCTGGATAGACGCGACGGCCGACTCGAGCGCGGCGATCTTGCCCGCGAGCGTCGTGTGCGCCGACAGGCCCGGTGCCACGACCGTCGTCGTGGGCTTGGGCGACACCTCGGCAACGACAGACTCGGTAGGCTCGGCCTTGGTCTCGACTTGGTGCTTGTCGTCGTCCTCGTCCGACAAGATCTGGTTGCGCAACGGCGTCGGTGCCGTGGTCTTGCGGCGCATTGACGCGTATCTCTTGACTTGGTCGGGCACAAATGCGGGCGCCGACGCGCGCGCCGGGGTCGTGGTCGTCGACGCGGCAACGGCTTGCTTGGGCGGAGAAACAGGTTTCGTGGGCGGGCTCTTGTTGGCCTGGGTATCGGGCGACCGCGGAGCCGCGGCCTTGATCTCAATCGCCGACGTCGCGACGAGGGGTAAGAAGAGGGTGATGGGCAGTAGCGCGGGCGAGGTCGAATCTTGGTCGGGGAGGCCGGCGGCGGCGGCGCCAGCAGAGCTTGGGACCGTGGATTCGTCGGCGTCAGTGGAGAGAGGAGCTTGCACGGGTTCGACCTTGGCCGGTACCGCGTCGTCGGATTGCGGCGCACTTGGTTCAGAATCGGCGACCTCGGCACTTGCGCGGTCCACCACCGGGTCTTGATCGGCCGCGACGGTATGCGACTTAGTCCCGTCAGGCGACGGCGACAGCGACTCGGTCGTGTGCCGGTCGGCAAGCTCGCCCTCGGCAGAAACGGGCATCGCGTCGTCGACGTGAGCGCGCGGGAACTGATCAGCGGCGGCGGCAGGCGGCGGCTCGCAATCGTCGGTCGTGACAAGCGCCCAGGTCCCGCTGTTTGGTCCAGACGCAGCGGAAGACGTCGCGTGCAGGTCGAGCTGGCGCATCTTGTGGTCAAAAGCGATGGTCGGGCTGTCGGGGTGGGCTAGAAGCCGGTGCGGGACGCGTGAGCGGGGGATCACCGGGATGAATGACAGACAAGAGCAAAAATCTGGATCCTACGCGATCCGGCCGTGGACGGCGCGTCCCCCGACGAAGTGTCGTGGTGGTCGGCAGCCTCGCTGGCGTGCACGGCATCGACGAGCACGGGGCTCGGGCTGGTCGACCCGGCGTCGTGCGGGTCGGGTTCCTTGCGCGGGTCGGCAGCGGCGATCATGGTGATGGGCGCGGGCACTGCCGGATTGGATGGCAGGGCGTCGCGTGGGGCATGCGGAGCGCGCCAGACGAACGGGCTGCGGGAGGCTCTCACGAGCGTCGTCGAACGCAGAAGGGACGAGTCGTGATCACGGTAAGGAAGATGATGAGGGAGCGGCGGCAAGCGCGTCGCGTGCGCGGGATATACGGCGGCGATGGCACGGCGCGGCGGTCGAGGAGGGGGAGGGCAGGTCGGCGGTTCAGCCTCTTGCGGCCGACCAAAAGGAACGACCAAAAAGAACGGGAGCGACGCGCGCACGTGAGATGCACGCGTTTGTCTCCCGGCGGCACCCCGTCCCTGCCAACACGACCTTGGCCTCTGCCTGCCACGTCTATCGCCACGGCGTGACCCTGCCCACCACGTTTGAGCAGCGACGCTTGTTGGCAGCTCGCCACATCGCGTCGCCAACTACAAACCTCTCGTGTTCAAGCTGGCACGCTCAACAACGCACGGCCACCGTGTCGACGACTACGTCGTTTGAACCGCACTCGCACCACCGCGACGCGCTCCACCTGCTGCAACCGCTCAAGCACGCGCTGCACGCTCCCGATCCGCGTACCGCCAAGCTAGAGCACTGCCAGAACTCCCACCACCACCAACCAACCAACCATGTCGCAGTTTGAAGCCGTCGAGGACTCGGAGGGCGTCCGTCTCTCGTGGAACATGTGGCCGAGCTCGCGTGTCGACGCCGCGCGCATGGTCGTGCCCGTTGCCGCGCTCTACACGCCGCTCAAGGAGCGCCAGGACCGTCCGCCCGTGCTCTACGAGCCCGTCGTGTGCCGTCCGCCCTGTAAGGGTGTGCTCAACCCCTTCTGGTACGTGACGGCGGCCGCAGTATTTGCCTGGTGATCCGCGTGCGGCCACACTGTGCGCGAAAGCGAGAGGAGACATGTCGGTGTTCACTCATGACAAGCACGGCCCTGACCCTTTGCGCCTACTGCCCTCCGCTCCTCCAGCCAGTTCGACCCGCGCGCCAAGCTGTGGATCTGCCCATTTTGCCTGCAGCGCAACCCCTTCCCGCCGCACTATGCCGACATTTCGCCGCACAACCTGCCCGCCGAGCTTATGCCGCACTACACGACCATCGAGTACACGCTCGCGCGCCCGGTCCCGACCCCACCCATCTTCCTCTTTGTCGTCGACACGTGCCTCGACGACAATGACCTTGTTGCGCTCAAGAACACGCTGCTCGGGTCGTTGGCCGTGATCCCGCAGCACGCGCTCGTCGGGTTCATTTCGTTTGGCACCATGACGCAAGTGCACGAACTTGCAGCCGTCGACGCGCCCAAGGCCTACGTCTTCCGCGGGTCCAAGGACTACTCGTCCAAGCAGATCCAGGAAATGCTTGGGTTGGCGCCCGTCTCGGGTACCCCGGCGGCCGGCGCGAACGCTCGCGCGCCAAACGCCGCGGGTCCCGGTCCGCGCAGCGCCATGCGCTTCCTGATGCCGCTCGCCCAGGCCGAGTTTAACTTGACCTCGATCATTGAAAACCTACAGCGCGACCCCTGGCCGGTCCCGCAGGGCAAGCGTCCGGCGCGTTGCACGGGCGTTGCCACGGCCGTCGCCGTTAGCCTGCTCGAATCAGCGTTCCCGAACACGGGCGCGCGTATCATGCTTTTCCTCGGCGGCGCATGCACGGTTGGTCCCGGTCTCGTCGTCTCGCAGGAACTCAAGGACCCAATCCGGTCGCACCACGATATTGAAAAGGACCACGCAAAGTACCATAAGAAGGCGCTCAAGTTTTACGAGGCCTTGGCCGCGCGTGTGGCCGCGAACGCGCATACGGTCGACTTGTTTGCTGGGTGTCTCGACCAGGTCGGGTTCCATGAAATGCGCCACTTGCCGGGGTACACGGGCGGTGTCATGGTGCTGGCCGATTCGTTCAACACGCACATCTTCAAGCAGTCGTTCTTGAAGCTGTTTGCCAAGGACGCGCACGACCAGCTGCAAATGGGGTTCAACGCCACGCTCGAAGTTGTCACAAGCAAGGAACTTAAGGTGTCGGGCCTGATTGGCGACGCGTCGTCGGCGCAGCGCAAGGCCGCGAACGTCGGCGAGACCGAGATTGGGTTGGGCGGGACCTCGGCATGGAAGTTTGGCACCGTCACGCCGCGCACCTCGGTCGCAGTCTATTTCGAAATGACCAACAACCCGGCGCAGGCCACGCCCGTCCCGCCCGGTTCGCGCGGCCTGATCCAGTTCCTCACGCACTACCAGCACTCTTCGGGCCAGCAGCGACTGCGCGTCACGACCGTCGCGCGGCATATCGTAGACGGCGCCGCGCCTGATATCCCGCACGCGTTTGACCAAGAGGCGGCCGCGGTGTTGATGGCGCGGATCGCCGTCTACAAGGCCGAGCTCGACGACGCGCCCGACGTGCTGCGTTGGCTCGACCGGATGCTGATTCGCCTCTGCCAGCGGTTTGCTCAGTACCGCAAGGACGACGCGAGTTCGTTCCAGCTCGCCGACAACTTCTCGATCTACCCGCAGTTCATGTTCCATCTGCGGCGGTCGCAGTTTTTGACCGTCTTCAACAACTCGCCCGACGAGACGGCGTTTTACCGGCACGTCTTCAACATGGAAGACTGCAACAACTCGCTGATCATGATTCAGCCGCCGTTGATGGCCTACACGTTCAACCAGGACCCGATGCCCGTGCTGCTCGACTCGGTGTCCGTCAAGCCCGACGTGATTTTGCTGCTCGACACGTTTTTCCATATCCTCATCCACCACGGGTCGACGATTGCCGAGTGGCGCAATGCCAAGTACCACGAGCAAGAGTCGTACGCCAATTTCAAGCAGTTGCTCGAGGCGCCCGTCGCCGATGCGCGCGCGTTGCTCGCCGACCGGTTCCCCGTGCCGCGGTACGTCGACTGTGACCAGAATTCGTCGCAGGCACGGTTCTTGCTTGCCAAGTTGAACCCGTCGACAACGTATACGTCCGGATCGCAGTACGGCCAGCCGCAGGGGCAAGCGATTTTCACGGACGACGTGTCACTGCAGGTGTTCATGGAACATCTCAAGAAGCTCGCCGTCTCGGGCGCGTCGTAAGCTGGTCTGTGGGATCAAGGTGGAGTTTGCGTGGCTGGGCCCGCTCGATGTCGTTTGTGTTGGCCGGCCGGGTGGAGTCGGGTCACCGTCGTTGTTGGGAAGCACATACAGATTTTAGTGTCTTTCATCATGATTACAATCGAGATCAGATTCAGCAGCATCGACGACCCTAAAGTCCCTCCTCCTCGCACCTGTTAAACTGCGACTTGAATGCGTTGTCGCGCACCTTGGACTTGCCCGCTGGCGAACACGAGCGACGACAACGTGCCGTGCCGACCTGATGAATGTCGTCGACAAATGTGCGGCCCAAGTCGTATCGTTTATTCAAGTTGTCTCTTCTTCCCCAGTCCACCAGCACCTTCCACATGCGTCCGCCGCGGCCCAGCCCCGACGCGCGCTTACCCTCCATTGACCTCCTTACACCGCGTACTGCGCCGAAAACGACAGCCCGGACTGGTCCGACGTCAACTGGAACGACGGCGCGGCCTGCCCATTGGGCCCCTTGTTCATGGCCACTGCTGCAAACACCAGGTTCAGCTGCCCGCCATCGACATAACTATCGGGAAGGGACCCCGTCGCCGTCGCCGTGGCCGTACTCGTCGTCGTCGTCGACGGCACGAGACTTGCTTCCACGGTTCCCGTCGAGCGCGACGGCGTCGGTGTCGTCGTGGGCTTGCCGTTGTTGTTATTGTTATTGTTGTTGCCGTTGTTGTTCGGGGTGGCCGCGGCATTACTCGCCGTGTCGGGGTCGGCAACGGGCTCCGCGGCGTCTTGGAACATGGCTTCGCGCGCGCGCAACGGGCGCGACTCGGTGTCCTTGGCGTCGATCTGCGTCGCCTCTTGCGTCTCGTCGAGCGGTGCATCTTGCGTCACCTCGGGTACTGCAGGTGCCGGCTCCTCCTCCTCGTTCCCGCCCTCGGTATCGTCGACCATGAGCAGCGGCACCTCGACCTCGTTCGCCTCCGTCGGTTCCTCCGCCTTGTCCGCCGTCTCCGCGGGCGGCACCGGCTCCGTGACGGGTTCCTCTTTCTCATTCCCAAGCAGCGGCTCGATGGCCTCAGTCGCGCCGGGTACTTCAATCGCGTCCCCGAGCCCGGCCTTCACATCTTCCGGTGCCGCCGAATCGTCGAGAATATCGGCGACGACCGACGTGATCGTGTCGTCGCCGCTGCGCACGAGCGGTGGGGCGCGTGCCGGGACAACGAGCGGGACGGGGTCGGCGAGAGCGTGCGGGTCAGGCGACGCGTGTGGATCCGGGTGCGGGTCGGCGTGAACGGCGAGTAGGAGGATGGCGATGACTGCCAGGAGGGTAAGGCGCGCGGGGGTGCGCAGGTTGGCCATAATGAAGTGTCGCGTGGCAGGCAGGAGTGCGGAGGCTTGGTTGGGGATGGATACTCGCGGGGAGCTGCAGCAGCAGCAGTGGCCGTTGAGAGAGCGAGGACGGGGACGGGCGGGGGGGTAGGTAAGCGCGAGCAAGCGCACATCGGGGTGGGCTAAGTGATCACGACCACAAGTCATGCATAGGTGGGAGACGCGTAGCGCGATGTGTCATGCCATGCCTTTCTGCATCCGCAGCAAGTTGGCGGCATGCGAACAGTCTCGAATCCCGACCAATCGATATCCGTGCTTGGAGTCGTTCCCGAAGGGTCAATTGCAAGTGAACTTTAAATAGATACAATTGCCATGGCCGGCATCGTCCTCCTCGCTCGCGCCGGCCGTGCCGCCCGTGCACTGTAAAATCACACCCAACATCCCAACCCGGCCCCATCCAACCGCTCACCCTTCCACCCGGGCATGGCCCACCCCACTTACATCTCCATGTCGTCCTGCGGCGGCGCCGGGCCGTCAACAGCCATGGCGTTCCCGGCGGCCGCATCCCCTGCGGCAGCGCGCGGCACCCCGCCGACGGTCGGCTCGTGGTCAATCCCCTCGTGGAACATGAACTGCTGCTGGAACTCGCGCAGATACGTGACCGACCGCTTCTCGTCCAAGAAGAGCGCATACACGCGCTTGATATCCTGCACGTCGACGGCGGTCGCGCGGCGCTTGCGCGCGACCAAGTGCGCGGCCGTGATCATGTGAATCGCGTAACGCAACGACGTATCCAAGCCGATCTGCGTCAAGACTTCCTTGGCCTCGTCAGTCATCTCCACGTCCTCTTCCTCGCACCGAATCGCCAAGATCTGCGCGACTTCCTTGTGCGTGTACGGCGACGTCGCAATGATCAGGGCACGGTCGAGCAAGTCCACGGGGATCCCGTGCGGCGACCGGTACTTGGTCCCGCGAATGCGCGTGATCCCGCGGTTCGACGCCATGATGACGACGGGCGCGAGATCGTCTTCGAGCGCGCGGTTCAGATACGAAAAGCACTCAATATCGAGCATGTGCACTTCGTCAATGAACAGCACGCCGGGCACGATCTCCGCCTTGCCTTCTTCGCGCCACTCGGAGACCTTTTGGTTGATTTGGTCGCGCACCTCGGGCTTGATCTCGCCCGTGTCGCCTAGATATCACATCCAGCAGCGTGAGCGAACGAGTGCGCACCTCTCTGGTGAACATCAACCAACGTACCGGAAAACAGCGCCAAGAAGCCCTGCGTGCGCGAATTGATCACGTCAATCTCGTGCAGTGTGACCGTGTGCACGACCTCTTTCCGCTTTTGCAGTTCGCCCTCGGGGCACTGCACAAACTTGGTCTCGGGCCCCATGGCGTCGTAGTCGCGCGCGCGCGCAAACGACCGCCCAAGCCGCGTGATGCGCCCACTGGCCTTGTCGATGGTGATCACGTCGCCCGCCGAGACTTTTTCCTTGTTGAGCGCCTCGATCATCTTGGACCCGAGGTCGTATATGGTCTCCATTTCGGTGGTCTTGAGCGTGAGCTTGCCCGTCTTGGCCGTCTACAAATGGTGTCCAAGGGTCAGCGATGCACTTGTCGGGAACAGCGTCAGAACAGCAGCTAACGTACACTCCCCGCAGCAATCCGATCAATCTGAATCTCGACGACCTCGCCCTCAATCAACTCCGTCTCCTCCTTGATCCGGACCCCAATCGACCGGCGAAACGCCTGCGTCAGCGCCTCGGTCTTGGACATTTCCAGCGAGAAAATCTCGGAGGCCGCCAGCATCGTGAACGGCACATCGGGCCCAAGCGACTGCGCCATGCCCATGGCAATCGCCGTCTTGCCCGTACCAGGCGCGCCCGCCATGAGCACCGCACGGCCGGCAATCTTGCCCTCCTTGATCATTTCCAAGATGACGCCCGCGGCTTTCCGCGCCTGCAACTGGCCGACCATGCCCTGCGAGGTCGTGCGCGGCTCGAGAGCGTCGTCGAGGCCGAGACCGCGGATATGCGAGTGCGCGCCTGCATGAGGTCGGTGATCAGCATGGGTGCACGCAGTCGCAACGAGTGAAGCGTGGCCGGCATGGGGTAAACGCACCGATGCGCTCGACCTTGGCAATGTCTTTTTCCTGCACTGACGTGGCGATCGTGGTGGCCATGTTGGATGTCGTGGTCGCAGGGAACAGCGGAATTGGCAGCGTGAGGTTGGTGGTGGTGGGCAGAGCGCGACGGATCTCACGGGAGCCTAGTGCAGCTGCTGGCGGATTGGTCCTCAAGTCTTGTGGGTCGTGTGGTTCGTTGGAGTGCTTGAGGCGGCAAGCTACGATGCAGTCGGCCCAAGTCGGATTGTGATCTGCCACGTCGTCGTCGATGCCGGTGCTGGTTAAGTGCCGTTGTCGTCGTCGTGGTCGTCGAGGCCGCTCTCCTCTGCATGCAAGGAAGATCACGACAGACCGTCCCCCAGGGTCGCGGCCGGCGTGACCCGCACGCGATTCTCACGTGCTGGGTCCACCGCACCCCACCGCAGCACTCGGCTGCTTCGCACGCCGCTGATCCCGACCGGATCAGCGCGAGGCGCCTGGATCAAATGCCGACCGCCTCGCGACGCCAGCCACTTTGCGCACGGAGACCGCCGCGAGGAGACCAACAACGGCGCCAGGGGCTGCCAGGACCCAGGTCTGTGCTGCGACGACAGCGACGACGGCGGTGGTGACAACAGCAAGCGACGCCGACGACGACGAGCAGTCTCGGTCCGGCCTGCGCCGCACCGCCAAAAGCCAACTCGGGCCCAACCGCCAAGCTGACACGCCGCCCGTGCATATCGCCGCCCGCACCCACGCCTCTTCATTTCGAAAGACGAGAAAGAGAGACGAGAGAGGACCTGCGCTCTCGCCGTATTTATCGAGCAGCAACCCCTCCACACGGTCCGCGGCCAAGTTCTGCTCTTTCTTTGACCCTGTCACGGCATCTTTGACGCTGCCACCAACGATCGCGTCCGCGACCAACTTCCGCCACCGTCGTCTCTTTGCCGCCCTGCACCAGCAAAGACGGCGCCAGCGCGGAGTCCCACCGTGTGTACCTCGATCCGTCAAGCTCCATCGTGGACCGCGCCTTTGACCGGCTGCCGGCCGTCTTTCACCTTTGCACCCGACCCCTTGATTCGGCTTTGATGGTGCTCGACGTGAGCCCGGTGCCCGTGCGGCCGCTGCCCACCGCGACCGCGTCGTGCTCGGCCGCAACGGCCTGCACAAATGGCACGCATGCTTCCGCGGCGCTGCAGCTCCCGCACTCAACGACGACCGCCGCGCCAGCAACAGCAGCAACTCGCACGCCGCCACAACCGACAGGCACGAATTCGGCACCGCGCCCGCTCTACGAACCGGCCTGGGTCGAGGACTGGGCCTACGCCAACGACGCGTCGCGCGCATCCGACTTGTACGTTGGTTTATTTGGGCAAGTCGCATACAGCACCCAGATTCCCATCTCTGTACGCCACGGCAGGAGTGGCGGGACGTCCGATCCGATCGACCGCGCGGAAGTGCATGGTGAGCTCACTGTTCGGTCTCGATTCGATCTAGGCGCAGTCTCCACGGGTCCAGCACCTCCTCGCTCGCCGCGCAATCCGTGCCTAGCCTGTCCTCTGCCGCCGCTGCCGCTGCCGTCAATTCGCGGCACGCGTACACGTCGAGTTTACCCGCCATGGTTCCCCCACCGCCGCCCGAAGCCCTGGCCGACCAGCCGCTGACCATCACGGTCGGTTCGCAACGCGCCATGTCCGGCACGCTCGCGACGGTCCCGGACCGGCTTGGCAGCACGCAAGATATTCGCCCGTCGATCTGGTCGGGTTTTTACAAGAAGGCGCTTAAGGAACGGCAGGCGCAGTTGCGGCTCGCGTTCCCGCACTTGTTCCCGGCCACGACCACGGTCAAGCCGCTCGTACATGGTGCGGCAGCGTCGTTGGCCACAGCAAGTGATTCGCCCCCGCAGTCGCCGAGTTTGGCGGATTCCGGGCAGGCCGGTGGGAAGCCCAGTGGGTTGGGGCGCTTGCATGGCGTGGTCTTGTCGCCGAACGCGTCGTTGTCAGCGTCGGGCGCATCGACCACGTCCTTGTCGTCGGCGATGAATGGTGGCGCCGAGGATAATTTCCCGATTCGTGGATTGGATGAGCGGATTGCGGATAATATGGTGGAGAACTGCATTGGGTATGTTCTGGATACGAGCGAATTGTGCTTTCTGGTTGGTTCGTAATCTGACCACGCTTTTGTGATCAATGTAGGACTATGGGCATGCCCGTGGGGCTCGCGCTTAATTTTGTCATTGACGGTGTGCCGACCGTTGTGCCCATGGCCGTTGAGGAACCCTCGGTCGTGGCTGCTGTCTCGGGCGCCGCCAAGACGCTCTCGTCATCGGACGCGATCGGATTCGTGACGACGACGCCGGACCGCAACATCATCACGGCGCAGATTTTGCTCTTGGACGTGCCGCAGGAGAACATGGCCGCAGCGCAAGCCGCTGTTCGTACTCTCCACCCTTTTTGTGCCCCTCGTCACCCTCCATTCTGGAGCTGACCCAACGTCACCTCCAACCAACCAGATCACGGCCAAGAAAAAGGCCATCATTTCCTTCGCCAACCAGTTCTGCAGCAACATGTACAAGCGTGGCGGCGGGGTCGTCGACATGCTCGTGCGCCGCGTGCGCCGGTCGGCCCCCGACTCCTCGTCGCTCGAATTCCTGCGCGAGCAGCGCGGCGCCACGGCCACCATCAACACAGAATGGCTCGTCGTGCACCTGCACATTGACGTGTGCGACGCCATGGGCGCCAACTGCGCGTCGACCGTCGCCGAGGGCACGGCCCCCATGGTCGCCGACTTGGCGGGTCCACGCACTCGCGTGGGCGTGCGCATCGTCACCAACTTGAACCCGGCGCGACTGTCGTCGGCGCGGTTCCGTGTCCCCGTCGAGGCACTGGCCTACAAGTCGTTTACGGGCGCCCAAGTGGCGGCGCGACTGTTGGACGCGTACCAGTGGGCGTCGGACGACCCGTACCGCGCGACGACGCACAATAAGGGGATCATGAACGGGATCGATGCGGTCGCACTGGCCACGGGGCAGGACTGGCGCGCGGTCGAGGCCGCGTGCCATTCGTGGGCCGCCGGGAACGGGCTCGACGAAGTCGGGAAAGATGCGCGGCGGTACTCGTCGATGACACGGTACTGGACGGAACGCGATCCCGAGACTGGCGCATGGATGTTTTGCGGCGAGCTCGTGGCGCCGATCATTGTCGGGACCAAGGGCGGTGTCCTGGCCACGGCGCCGCTCTACCAGTACACGCTCGGGATGATGGGGTTCCCGGACTCGAAGCGGCTCGCCGCGATCATGTGCTGTGTCGGGCTCGCGCAAAACTTTGCCGCGCTGCGCGCCTTGTCGACGGAAGGGATTCAGCGTGGGCACATGCACTTGCACGCGCGCAATATCGCGATTGCCGCGGGCGCGCCGACGCACGCGATTGCCGAGGTCACGCAGTGGATGATCGAAAAGGGACGGATCAATGTGGACGCGGCCAAGGAGTACATTACCGCGCACCACCTGTATACGAAGTTGCGCAAGAAATTGTCGACGGTCGATGCGTCAGCGTTGCTAGAATCCAAGCCGCCGTCCATGTTCTTTTTCCAAGAGGCCAAGGACCGCCCGCTGACGCTCAACATTGCGTTCCAGACGTTGGGGGACAAGCCCGTGTTTTTGGACTTCACGGATACGGCGCAGTCGAGTGCGGTGCATGCGGTGCTGCTCGGCGGCAAGACGTACGAGTGGCTCATGAACATTTTCCCGGTCGTCGATGCGATGCGGCTGCCGCTGGCCGACGGGCACACACGTGCAAACGACGCGCTGTGCAAGCGGCTCAAGGTCCTGTCGCTGATCCTCAACGTGCTCTTGCGCCGGCTCATGATTTGGTGCCCCGGCGAAACGCGCAACTTTATCGACAAGATCTTCTCGCAGACGCGCAAGTCGGTCGCGGCCACCGGATCGCAGGGCGGCACCATCAAGCGCGAGTCGAGTATTGTCGGGAACGGTGGGGGTTCGTCGTCGGGCCGGTCGCGCACGCTCGAGAAGCGGCCGTCGATCTTCAAGTACATTCAGAAGATTCTTGCGCAGAACGCGAAACTCGAGTCGGCCACGGCCAAGGGCACGCCGTTGCTGGCCGCCGTGAACGGCACGGGCGACCCGGCATCGCCCAAGTCCGCACGCCCGCATACGCCGTCGCCGCTGTCGCAGCTGCTTGCGACAGTCTCGGTCACAGACGCCGACGAGGCCAACGTCAACGCGCCGCTCCTGTCGGGCGCCGACCTGTCCACGTCGGGTGCCGACTGGTCCCTGCCCGATAGCGGCGTGTTCCGGTCGGACCTGTTTGACGACGAGCTACACCTGCACGACGCGGCGTCTGCGCCGTCGTTGCCCTCGGCGTCGTTGGCTGCCGCTGGCAGCGAGGCCGTGCCGCCGCGCAGCGGCTCGAACACGTCGCTGTCGGCGATCCCGACCAAGCGCGAGATCCTGCAAGTCGGGTTCCCGCTGGTCCTGGCCATCTGGCAAGTCTTTGAGCTGTGGGTCGCGCAGTACGTCGGGCCCTCTGCGCTCGCCGCGCACTTGCTCGAGGAACAGCGCGTGATTGTCTCGTCGCTCGTCGCGACGCACGAGGATATGGTCCCGGCCGACATGGTGCCCTACATGGCGCGCGACACGCCCATCGACGCATCGCACACCGTGTCCGCCGAGGACGCGCACGACGCGTTTGCCAAGTACCTCGCCGTACAGGCCAAGCGCGCGCAATGCACGTTGTTCCTCCTCGTCGACCTGATCGCACACGACCCGACGCAGATCACGCTCCCGGTCCTCGCCGCCGTGCGCACGGCGGGCCACTACCTCGAGCACGAAGCCACGGTCGTGCACGACGTGGCGCGGCTCGCGCGCGACCACCGCGTCGTGTTTGGTCCGGGCGACGACATTGCCGCCGACTTGCTCCTCGCCGGCCGGATCACGCGGTCCCCTGAGTCGCCGCAGTTGCGGTTCCGCCGGCGGTCGCTGTTCCCGTCGGCTGCCGCTGCGCACGCGGCCGCGGTCATGCAGGCCGGGTCCCCGTTCCCGGACAACCACGTGCCCAACGGGTCGCTCGAGAACGATCTGATTGAGTTTCATCCGGAATCGGTGCGCAATAGTGTCTTGATCTATGCGATGCTGCGCGCGCACTGTGTGGCCAAGGCGAGCGAGGACGCGCTCGCGCTCGCGGCAGTGACCGCGGTCGTGCCCGAGTACGTGGCGCACTTGGATTTGGAAAAGATGCGCGCGCGGATGGCGGCGAGTTTGGCGCGGCAGGCGGCAACGACGGCCGCGGTGTCCGAGGCCCCCGTGGACCCGCTCGGGTTCGCGTTCTTGGATGAGATGAGCGAGATGCTCAGGGAGAAGTTTGGCGTCAAGGAAGTGATGCAACGGGGTTGATGGAGGAAGGAGGGAAGTTGGGCGCAGGGGAGGGTGGGAGGGTCCGAGCAGGTGACGTTGAGGTATTGACAAATTGATAGAATTTCCACTTGTCATTTCTGCGTTCGTGGGAGCCGGTCAATCATGATGATGATGCGCAAATGTCACATCTGGCGAACGAACGAGCACAGGCATTGTGACAGGTTGTGTCTTCTCACAGAAGCGACGTGAGCGACGCGCAACAGTGTCCGTCACCCACATCGCTGGACAGTGGCACCCGCAGCCGTCATGTCTCGCGAGGCCTTACGCCGCGCTGACCAGGGTATTGCTGGGCATCGCCTGCCGGTCGCGCTGCCAGGCCACTTCTTCGGCCACTGACAGACTCTGGCAGTGCGCTGCTTGGGTATATATATGCAGCGCCGCACCCAACGCCATCCCTCCTTCGTCACTTTATGATCCAGTCGTGTAGCGAGCCCCATCCCCGATCTCATGTTTGGATCAACACGTCTTCTGCGATCACGAATCCCTAGGGACTCTTCCTCGGCCCACCATCAGCGACCATGGGACGCTTCAAAACCCTGCTTCTCGCGCGCCTCGCCGTGATCGCCGAGCTTGCCGTTCTCGCAAGCGTTGCTCGTCGTGCACTCGCATCACCGGTTCCGCACGGCCGAAGTACTGCCGATACGCACCGCAGCGATGGCGATGGTTTGCTCGGCAGCGACGTTGGGCCACGCGACTGTTGATACGGCTCGTCCGTCGTTTTGTTTTGAGACATGTGCAGAAGATGAGCGCCGGTCGTGCGAAAACACTGACCAGAGCAATTGTGTTTCTTCATCAGGTACTCAAGTAAAGAGAAGCGATACTGCGCGAAATGCTGCACCGAGCTGAGCGGGCGGGCATGGTGCTGGATCGGTGGCTGCGCGAAAAAGGGACCAAACGCCAAGCTGTGCTGCGCCGAGTGACCCTATGGCCAGCTGCGGGATAGCTTCGGGTGGCGGTCAACGTTCCGCGCGGCGCGCATTGTGTGCTGCGCGCTGTTGTTGGCCGTTAAGTGTGGATGTTTGTGAGATCCGGTGCAATCTATCTCAATTTGATCGAGTGTCTCATCACATCTCCGCACAAATGCTCCCAAATTCAATGAGTGTCACAATCAAGAACCATCCCGGTAACGTCTCGTCTCGAGTGCCTCGGGATGCTTGGATCCACAGCACAACACGCACGTCAAGTCCAAGGATCGGGTCAATACGCATGTGGGGCTGTCACATTCTGTTGGCGCCCTCATGCTCCTGTCATTTGTCCAAACATTCCACCTGCAAACCCATTAACAAGGCTCCATCAATTCAGGTCACCTCCTCACGCCGACTCTTTCTCCCCAGGAAATAATTCGTCCTCTCGCGCCACCGGTCCTTATCGACACACACGCTCACCCTCCCGAATACCTGTCCCTGCAGCAGTATCGTCTCATTTCTGCACCGACTATGCCACAAATCATCCTCTTCGGGCTCGTTGCTGCGCTCGCCGTCCTCGCGGCCCTCGCTGTACGCGCGTCGCCCGTCCCCACCAACCACGACCTTGCAGCCAGCCGCACCAACGGCGGCAGCGACGTGAGCGCCCGCCCTGACTCTGACTGCTGGTCCGTTCTCTCCGTCTTTTTCGCGTCTTGATACGGCAGGCGACGACGACCAGTTCGATGATGCTGACCAGAGAGACCCATGTTGTCCAGGTTCTCGCAAGACGGGAAACGTCACTGCGGCCGGTGCTACTGCAAGGAATCCCGCAAGGAAAGGCCGATGTGGTGGTGTCGTGGCGCCTGCTGGAAGGAACTCGCCGGGACATTCTGCTTGGAGTGGTCACATGGCGATCCGGTCAACAGCAGGCGCTGCCACTAGACATTGATTTGCGATTGCGCGCGCGCAGTGGAGTGCTTGGCCGGTGTTTCGCGGCACGCGTCGGTTTGTGTTCGGTTTATCGCTCGTGGCTCTTCACTTCTGTTTGTGCCACGAAGAGGATTCGGCGTTGGCTATTTTCTGGCCGCCAGTGAGGACACTGGAATAGGTTTTGATTTGGCTTTTGACCGTTTGCAAATCATTCAAAGTTTTCAGTTGTCTGACCGTTTTGAGTGTCCTATCCATCCCAGCACATGTGCATTACCGTCGTTGGGTACTCAAGCGAACGTCGTCAGGGTCGCAACATGTCCACCACAGCGCCAAATTCAAGGAAACAAGGAAACGGTTATCATTCCACATTTTGCCCGCGCAAAACACGCCGACATTCCGGGTATCCATCCACTCCAATCTCACTGCGCACCCTCATTTCACTCACTGCGTGCCGGTCTCACCACGTGCCGCTCCTGCCGTCGCCTCGGCCGCCTTCGCGCGGCGACTGGGCAAGTAGACGAGGACAAACCACGGCATGACCCCCGTAGTCATGACGGCCCAGCCGAGGGCCGACGTGAGGACAGACCCTTCTTGGAAGAACGGGAAGATCATGAGGAACGTCGACACAGCAACGACAGCCATGGGTCCAATCGCGTGCACTTGAACGCCCTGCATGGTCGGGTCGCGGTGGAAAATCCCGCCAGAGCGCGCCTTGACGACGAGCAGGCCGAGCGACGAGAGGCCATAGAAGAACCTGTGGGCGGCGAGGGTGGACGTGGTGAGTGACAATGGACTCTCAGAGACTGGTGGAGGTGGGAAACCAAAAAAGTACCAGAGCGGGTACGAAACCATGTCAATGATTCGCCAAAACGTTTCTCCTTGAAATGCGAACATCAAGACGATCGTCACGACAAAGTTGAAGAGCACGGCGTGGTCGGGCGTGCCGACGCGGCTGTTCAGGTGCTTGAAAAACTTGGGGAACAGCATCAACCCGGCCTCGCCCGTCGCGTGCGCGATCCGCGACGATGAGAACATGGTGATGAGCGAGCACGACAGCACGCAGCAGAAGATCAGGAGCGACACGATGACGCGGCCGGGAGCGCCAAACATGTGCTCGCCCCAGACGGCGGCGAGCGCGTCGCCCGCCGTGATGATCGTATCAAACGGCAGCGACACGAGGTAGGTAAAGTTGGCAAACAGGTACAGGACGGCGACGACGGAGATGCCGAGAATCGAAGCCCGGCCAACGTTCTTCTTGGGGTCCTTGAGCTCGCCGAGCGACGAGGCCAAGTTCGCGAAACCATCCTGCGCCCACATGACCTATCAGTAGGGAAATCAAGCAAGGCGAGTAAGAAACGGAACGCAGCCGCGTAAAAAAGGCGGGTGGAGAGGCGAGAGCGTACCTTGAACATGGCTGCGGCAAACGCGCCCGGGTTGGACGTGGTTCCAGCAAACAAGTGCTCACTCGACAAACTCTCGAGGTTGCGCTTTCCCGGCAGCACGCCAAAAAGCGTGATCAAACCCGTCCCGCAAAACAGCACGAGGCACGTCACGGACAAGGCCGTGGAAATGGACAGGAACCGGCCGGCGATATTGTTCGACAGCAAAATCACGAGCGTCTGTAGGACCATGAGCACGACAGCAATGCGCTTGGCGTAGAACTCGCCGTACTCGACGTTCGGGTCCGACGGGAACGTTTCCGGGAACGCGGCGGCAAAGTACTGGCCGGCAATCAGCGACAAACTTGCATTGTAGCCCGGGTTGATCAGCGCCACGCGCGTCCACGAGAAAATGACGGCAAAGAATCGCGGCGGGCGGCGAAACGCGTGGTCGAAAAACGGCGCGTCGCCACCGCTCTGCGTGATGCGCGAACCCCACTCGGCGTAGCACATGGCTGCCGTGAACGCGAGCACGGAGCCGATGATCCAGAGGATGAGGGCCGGGCCGGTTGCGCCGACGAGGGCAATGATTGCGCCGGGGTTGGTGAAAATGCCGCTGCCAATCATGCCACTATACAAGAAATGGACGCGTCAGTTTCGGGATTGGGGCGTCCCAGGGCAAGGAGCGGACTGCGCGTACCCTGCGATGAGCGCGGCACCCTGGACAACATTGAGACGCGGGGCGAGACCGGAACCGCTGGTCTCGGCGGAGAGCATGGCGACATCGCCGTCGCCCTTGCCCACGCCTTTTTCGGCACTGTCCATGGTCGAGGTGGTGGCCATTGTCGAGATATCGGGTCGGGTCGCTGCTGCGCACGAGGAAGACGGCTGTCGAACGAACAAGGAATCGAGGCTAGGAACAGCGGGGCCTCGCCGGATTTATTGTGCACAACATCCCAGCGCACTTTGGGTCGACGACGTTGACCAGCAGGACCAAAGCAAATAGCGCGGCTGCGCGCGGACACTCCCAATGCTCTTGAAGATGGATCTGTCGGCCTGATGATCTTCGAGCGCCACGCCTCCGAGTCAACGACCAAAAAGCAGAGGAAAATGGAGGAGGAACAGGTCGAGGTGCCGGTTCAAGTCGACCACGAGCCACTGCCAAATTGGCTGTCGGCACGGCTTGACTGTTCCTGGCCAGGGTTCTCTTCAACGGCCTAGAAGTATGGTCGAGCCAGATATAGGCTACCGAGGCTTGCCGATGCGACAACAGAGACCCATGATCAAATCAACCAATGCAAAAGCCTGGCGTAGCAGGAAAGGAGGCCCTCCCGAATCATTTCGCTTCGGCTCACTCGAGGAACAGGGGTTGCGAATCAAGTTCCTGATCAAAGTGGTGGAGAAAGAACGAGAGCGCGCGGCCTGTCACGAGGATGCAGCTGCTCGCGACCACCATTCCCTTGCACACGCCCCTACGGGCGGAGCGGGCGGCGAGATGTGCGCGAAAATGGTGCCGGTTCCGAGCGACAGCTTGATGCAGCAGCCTGAAATGGATCTTTTGCAGCAAGTCTCGCGGCGGTCGGGCCGCCGAATCGTCGTGGGCGGAAATGCCGGCGCCGACGGTGACGGTCGCAGCAACGTGCCGTGTCGGTGCCGCGCCTCGTTGGCGATGCTAGCCAGCCCTCGACCAACGCCAGCAACGATGAAATCGACTTGCAGGTCGAAAAGCCACGCCTGGTATTAGTTGCTCGGTCGGCATTTGGCTTACGCTCGCGGCCAAAAGAGCCAAAACCGCGAAGTCGACCAAGTTCGTGGCCCTTGTGCTCGTTGTATCAGGGCCAGCTCGAGCCCTTGTTGCGTCGCGTCGCGATCGACCGACGTTTCTTCGCCGCAGACGTGCTTTGGCGCGCGCTGGACGGACGGGCGCTGCCCATGTTTCAGCGTGCGGCCCCGTCACGGCGCGCGTGAGAGCTCCATCTCGACGCAGGCGCCGTCCGCGCGCGCCCGCGCCGCGCGTCGCCATGCCCTGCCGCTGGCGTGCTGGCCCTCATCTGACACCGCCATCGCTGTCGTCGCGAACCACGACCACCATCGTCGAGCGCCGCGCCATACAGACCAGAGCGACGCGCCGCGTCGTGCGCGCCCTCGACGTCCATAACCGGCGGGACTCGCACGACCGCATACAACGCGCGTCGTGGCGGTCGGCGCTGCCCTCTCTCTCATGCGCTCCCAACCCAACGTCGGTCCATCCCCACGCGCGCGCGCGCTCTCCACCCTGCCCGCACGCCCGCACGCACCTCGCGCCGACGACGACGACCCCGCTCCGCACCTTCTCCACCATGACGCGCGTCCTGATCCTACATCTCGCGCTCGCCGCGACGACGCCGGCCGCGCGCGGTGCGGCGTTTGTCGCGCCCGACGCTGACGCGGTCGACCTCACCAAGCGCGGCGGCAAGTGGGACTACGGCGGCGGCAAGGGCGACTATGGCAATAACAAGTACAAGGGTGACCACGGCAAGGGGAAATACGGCGGCGATTACGGCAAGGGCAAGTACAAGGGCGACTACAGCAAGAACGACGTCGCCGAGGGTGAGGCGCACGTGGACCGCGTCGCGCGAGCCGTTCCCGGCGGCGAGATTACTAGCAGTGGTGTCACGGTGGGACTACAGCAAAGGCAAGAGCGGCAAGAAGGACGAGCGGGACTACAGCAAGAAGGACCTGGCTGAGGGCGAGACGCACGTCGAACGCGACCGGCGCGACATGGCCGGTGATGCGACTGCCGACAGCGGCGAGATTGCCGACAGCGACGAGATTGCTGACGGCGGCGAGATTGACGACGCGAGCAAGCGCAAGCACAAGGGCGGCAAGGGTCGCAAGCTCAAGGGCAAAAGCCGCAAGAGCCGAAAGCACAAGGGGGGGAAAGCGCAAGGGCGAGGGCAAGGGGAAGACCTACCCGTACCCCGAACCCTGCCCCGACAAGGGCAGCGCCTACCCGGGCAAGGGCAAGTACGGCGTCAAGCCGCAGCCATCGCCGCAGCCGTCGCCCGAGCCTGCTCCTTCGCCGGAGCCTGCGCCCTCGCCTGAGCCCTCGCCGGGGCCCGACGGCGGCAATGGCAACAACGGCACCGGTGGAAACGGCAGAAACGGGCCGGCGGGCCGCGTCTAGGCCGGCGAGTCGGTTCGCGCGCTGCGTAACACGGATTCTTGGTCGCGCTCGCGGATGGTGGTGCTTTTTGATTCGTGTTTGTGATTTTCGGCGTGCCCTATCTGTCCTTTGGCGCGCCTGACGCCGCGCGCACGAGTCTGGCCAAGCGTTCTTCTTGGCATCTTGGGCCAAGTGTTTGATACAACTGAAATGTGTGTTCCAATTGTGATCTGTTGTCGCCGGGATTGGCGCTTTCGGCGGTGCAACCCAGCCCAACTCAGGGTTGTTGGAGGGACGCACAGTGCGGTTGCAACGTTGAGTTGAGCCCTGCAAACCATCACAGCTGGAAGCGCCGTCATCGCTCTGTTTCAAGGTGCAACAACAGAGCACAACTATACGTCGTCGCTCCCTCCGATTGTCATTTATGAGCCCTGATGCCCTGTTGTCCTGCTGCAGGCGGTGTGGCATACGGCCGACCATGAGCGCGCGTCGGAGCGTTTGGTAAATAATACTCTGGAGTTGTCGTGCTAATGAATACGGGCAATTTCTTTCGCACCGCGTTCGTCAATGCCGTTGACCAAGACGACGCGCTGCCTACCTGCAGCGCGACTTGAGGCGCGGAATTACGTGAACGGCGGCGCATCTCTCCAACACAAACCAATACGAACAACGCAGGTTCATTTGACCAGGACAATACGAAACTCTTTGGCCGTTCAACGGCCAACACAACCATCAACCACCAACCCACAATATTCATGGCGGCGCATCCCTCCGCCACCGGCCACCCAACGCCGCCGCCACGGATCGCCATCACTACGCCAAACAGAGGCACGCGTCCGTATGCGCGAGCGGCATTTACCGGCAGTGGCTGCGGCCCCAGGCGTCGGTCCAGCACGTCTCGCAGTACTGTTTCCAACCGCGGTTCCAGCACCGGCCGTTCCTTGAAGTAGCACATCCGCCCGTTGCAGTGACGGCGGTGGTCGTGGCGGTGTCCGCGAGCCGACCGTTCGTGCATTGTGATCTCTGAGCTGGTGACAACGCAGATCCAGCGGCAGGCGCACACGCATCGTGCGCGCTCATCTCGCTTCACCTCACCCTGCCCGCGGAATTCGGTGCCAACGACACGGCATTTCATGTCGCAGACAGTGGCTGTTGCAAGTGTCGATTTTTGACGGAGACAAGCTGGAGCAAAGCAGCCAAGCGGAAAGGCAGAGATCAGCAAGAAACCGAGCAGAACAGATAATAACGCGTGTTCAAAAGACTCGGCCGTCACAAATGGACAAAAAAATGAGCTTCGTGGCCAACGCCGCCACCAGCACCAACGAACCAACCCAACCTGCAGAACCGAGTCGAGAAAAATCAAACGAATCTAGCGACCGCTCGCCAAACATGAACAAAACGACCTCGGCGGGCGCGGCCCGCGACGACTTGCAGCGACGACAACTCAACAGCCCCCTCCTTGGCGCCGCGCGCCTACGTCGACTTGAAAGCCGTGGACCCCTCGGACCCCTTGGAGCCCTTCGACCCCTTCGACCCATAGTTGCACGACTCGCCGCTCGACGGGTCTTGCGGGCACTCCGGGCAGTAGTAGTAGCCGCCCTCGTAGTAGCACTCGGACGATTTCTTGCACCAATAATCGCCGTCGGGCTTCTTGTAGCAGTTGCCGCAGTGCTTCTGCCCGTCGGGCGAGTACCTACACAGTTGGTTGGTCGATCGGGAGCGGGGCGGAGCGGGAAGGGGCGGAGCGGCGCAGCGCAGCATGGTCAGCATCTCGAAGTGCGAAAAGAGAGTAGCGCGCAGCCGCGGTCTCAAATCGTGAAAGTCGACGTACCAGCACTTCGGCGTCTTACCGCCTTTACCGCCCTTACCGCCCTTGCCCCCCTTGCCCCCCTTGCCACCGCCCTTGCCGCCGCCGCCTTTGCCCTTCTTGGCGGATTCGCGCAGACTGTTCTCGCTGCCGGGGTCGTCATTGTCGTCGGTGACGTGCAGTGAGCCGATGTCGCGCACGGGCGACGCCGTCGAGGCCGCGAGCACGGCAAGCACGGCGAGGAGCGCGAGGAGGAGGGTCGTGGCGCGCGTCATGGTGAAGGTGGTGGTGGAGAGATGGGTACGGGTCGCGGCGGGTTCGTGCAGTTGGGTCGCGGATCGGGCTCAGTCGAGAGAGCGGTAGACCGGCTTGAGATGCAGCTCAAGGAGAGGAGCACGGCGCGCGGCCGCACCGCGACTTTATACCGAAGCGTGCGCCGCGGGGGCCGGTGCGACGACGGCGCGACGACGACGGCCTCGCGGGCAGGCGTCGACGGCGCACCCGCGCGCGCGGGCGTACGGCGGCGGCGGCGGCGGTGTGAGGTCGATGCGGGGGCGGGGACCCGCCTGTGGCCGTGGCCGTGGCAGCGGCAGCGGCAGATGCGGCGCAGCCTAGATCCACTTGCGAGTTGACGCGACGGTTTGGCGCGCCGTGCACGCTGGTTCCAAGCACTGAGACCGCGCAAGACATGGATCAGTCACGGCGAGTCGCTGGCCCCAGATCCCCGACGCGGTGCGCACGATCTGGGGGCGGTAGCGCACGCGTGGGCGGGCGCGCCCGCCTGGATCGGACTGGGACATGAACGGCGGCGGCCCGTGTGACGGTCCTCGGCCTGCTCGTGCTGCCGCTGTACTCACGGCCGACTCGTGCGCAGCGACGCCGACCACCACCGTTGATGCCTGCTCTTCCCACAGCTCGAGCAGCCGCACGCCGCCAATGAGGTCAACTCCACCATGACGACGAGGCACCAAATTCGCTCATTTGCGCACACGCTCGTAAGCGCTGCAACTCCAAACCGCAGCTCGCCGCGCAAGCAGCACGAGTCGTCATTTTTCGACGGGGATCTGTGCGGCCCGAGCGTCGGCATCATCTCGTCTTCGCGCCCGCGTCGATAGTTTGGCGGCAGCCTCGCGACGGCGTCGCAGCGCGGTGCGCTGCCGGTCGCGGGAGTCCGGCAGTACGGGCTTCGGCGGTGCGTGTGCGGTTGTGATTGAGCGCCTGCGGGCGGCTCCCGGGTAGGTTGTCATCCACCCGTCCGCGACGGAGACCGTGGCCGTGCTGTTCCCGTCGTGCCTGCGCGCTCAACGCTCGTCATCTACCGTGGTGCGTGCCCCAGGTCATGGTACAAAGCTGGCACTGTGGTCGAGGTCCTGCAGCCAGCAACATACCGCATCACGGCCGACACAATTCGAGGGAGTTTGTCGAAGACTGAGAGGGGCTCGCCGCCGCTGGACCGTGATTCGCGTGGTGGGACGGCGATTGATGTCGCACGCTTTGGCAGAAGAGACGCAATAAACGGGTTCGGTCTGATGCTCCACCGCGTTCGGGCATGCAAAAGGGCAGCGATTCATAGTCAGGGCTTTCCATGGACGATCAGGTCGACAGCGCGCGCTGTAGTTGCAGTTGCAGTTGCATCTTGAGGGCCAGAGCGACGACAGAGCGAGGGAAAAGAGCAGAGCGAACGCCCATTGCAGGAGATGTTGGTGGCTGTCATGGACAAACCACAGTCCGCCACACCACACCGCGACGCGAGTTCTGTGATGATCCCTGCACAAGGCAAAGTCCATTGGCAAACAGGAAAAGTCCCTCTTTTCATTCAGATTCATTCAGATTCACGCCAGCTGGCCTGCACAGCAAAATTGAGGTCTGCCAGCCAGCAAAACCTGCGTAAGCTATAACATCAGCGTGCTGCCCAGTGTCACTCTGTCCTCCCCGAGCTGTCGCCAAAGCCTGCCGGCCCGTCGCGAGCGGCTTCTCCCGAAACGTGCACAACCCCACGTTTGGGCAAGCACAGTCGCATGCAACGAATCCAGTGTTGACCCCAATCGTCTCCACCCATCTCCTCCATTTCTTCCGTGTTCACATCTCCGCGGCGACTATGCGTCGCTTCAAGGCCCCCCTGTTCCACGCGCTCGTCACCATGCTCGTCACCATGGTCATCATGCTCGTTGGTTTCGCAATCATTTCGCACCAAGCCATCGCATCGCCGGTGCCGGATGGCCAGGACGAGGTCAATGTTCGTCTCAAAAGCAGCGGCAGCTCGAGACAAGCCGGTGTCACCAAGGGTGATTTGCTCGATCCGAGCACTTTTCCGAGCAACTTCTGCTGGCACGTCTCCCCATTCGATTCTTGCAGCGCGTCCGACAGTCGCGTGCCGATCAACTCTCAAAGTTTTGCGGTCAAAGTTGTGAACTAAGAACCTGCTTCCATCCAGGTATTCGCGGGACAAGCAGCGGCACTGCACCGTTTGCTATGTCAAGGCCAGCAACGGGCCGTGGTGCCGGACAAATCGCTGCAGGCCACCGCGCGGCGGCAAAACTTTTTGTGAAGAGTGCCCAAAGGGCAAGCCGCTCTCCCGGTGCATCAAGGTCTAGTGCGTTCTCGCGCAATCTCTTTGGTCGGGCCCCAGTTTGGTGTGCGGTTATGGTCATTTTGTTTTGGCCAAGGAGTTCGCGGTCTTCGGTTCCCGGAAGTGCAAAATCGGTTTTCTCACTATTGCTGTCGCTTCATCGTTCGTATCGCAAGGCTGTCGCTACCTCGCGTAAAATCGAGCAACGGGCGGGGAACAGTGGTGATACGTCGACGTTGTTCGACTGGACGATTGGACGGGACGGGACAAATCGCGCGTCAAGAACTGGCTGCCCCTTCCCGCTCCGCCCCTTCCCGCTCCCAGCTCAGAGATCACAATGCACGAACTGTCGGCTCGCGGTCGCCGCCACGACCGCCGCCCTCACGTCAACGCAATCGCCACCCCACTCATCTATAAAATCGAGCACAGCGTTGACCTGGAACCGAGGTTGGAAACAGTACTGCGAGACGTGCTGGACCGACGCCTGGGGCCGCAGCCACTGCCGGTAAATGCCGCTCGCGCATACGGACGCGCACTGCTGTAGACGTCGACTTTGAGGCGACACGACGCGACGCGACGCGAAGTGCCGCGGTGACCGTGGCACGCAGCGGCAGTGGGTGAGCAGGAGGAAGTCAGTGGCGGCTGGCTTTCCCGCGAGTGGGACGATGGTGGGTGTTTGTTCGCTTGGGAATTCCACGGCCAAAGAGTCTTGTTGTTCCCTGATCAAATAAACATTTCTTCGTCATTACGATTCGCTCTGGTCCGATGTCTTTCACACAACTCTGCGTGTCAGGTCGCTGCTCACCCACAGCCCATCATCATCGTGGTGAACGGCACAGGTAACGGACGCGACGCCATAGAGATTGCTCGATCTAACGGCAGGACAGCAGCGGACAATACCACGCCGACATAATCGAAAATCGGCCTTTTCAGCGACGTGCACCGGCTTGAATGCGTCCTGAACTGCGGCGCCCAATGCCACGCCGGCCGCGATTCGTCTCGCAATTATGAATTTAATTGACGGTGTACATCATTGTAAACTAATATTACTCGTCTATGCTAATCATCAAGCGCATGGATCTGCGCGATGTAGTTGTGGACGCGCTCCTCACCCGCAATGCCCCCCCCCCCCCCATGTCCCTTGTCGCGTCAGCATCCCTCGGTCGCATTTCACTTGCCCAGCGCAATTGCTACCTTCTCCACCGGCAGACGTCTCCACCCGACGAGTACAAGGCCGTGCTGTTGTGTCGCATCCTTGTCCACCCGACAAGAGCGCTACCATCCCGATGCGGACTCGTCCTCCCACACCGGCGTCGTCATTCCCAATGCAGCGTTGTTCTTCTCCACCTCAAACCAGCCGTACACGTTGTGATCGCGTCCTTTCACGCCGCCATGCAATTGAGAGACTGCCATGAAAAGACTGCCGTGAAAAGTCTGACGTGAAAAAATCCACTCCACAGCCTCTGTCTGATGGCGAGCTTTCACGATTAAGACGTGCACGCTGCGGCGCCCAGATCGTGCGCACGGCGTCAGGGATATGGGGCCTAGCGTGAATTTCCATGACTGATCTGATGTTTCGCGCTGTCTCTGGAGTTCAGCGTGTGCGGCGCGCCAAGCTGTCGCGTCAACTCGAAGCTGGAGCTAAATATTTGCTGTGCCGCATCACCGGGCCAAGGTGGTCGCGCACGCGTTGCGACAAGAGCGGCCTGCTGCTGCGCTCAAATCGACCTTGCACCACCGCTCCTGCGCGCCCACACGCGTCGGTGCTTGCCTTCGCCCTCGCGCGCGCGTGCCGTCGTCGTCTGTTCTTTCTCGTCGATCGTCATCGCTCAGTCGTCGCTCGCAGACCGTTGTGGCGCGCACGTCCATATATTCGTGGCCACACCGCGAGTCGTGACCCTCTCTCACTCCGAGCTTCATCTCAAGCTGGTCCATCCCATTCTCAGCGCTGACCGCCCCGTTCCGCGCGCACGCGAGTCTGATCCCCGACTGCTCCGAATTGGCCACCATCCGCGCCCGTTCTCCATGTACTCGACCACCATGACGCGCGCCACGACCCTGCTCCTCGCCGTTCTTGCCGTTCTCGCCATGCTTGCCGCGTTCGTGGCCTCGTCGAGCGTTGCGCACGCGTCGCCCGTGCCCGACGGCCACGATATTGCCCGCGCACGCGACAATACCGACGCCAACGGCAAAGACATTGCTCGCATGCTAGACACCGACGCCGACGGCGACGGCAGCCTGCGCAAGATCGCCGGAAAGGACACGGTCGGCATCGAGAAGGGCACGGGGAAGGGCCCGGGCAAGGGTGGCAGCAAGGGCGGCGGCTGCTGGTACGGCGATATTTCCATCGATTCGCTCGATTGGGTCTGAGGTTCGGCGCAGCGCTTCTGCGAATCGAGAGCTGACCGTGCCGCGCCGCACTGCTCCATGAACGCTCTTGAAGGTACTCGCCAGACAAGCAAAAGCACTGCATGAACTGCTACAAGAAGTCGGGCAGCGGCGGCATGTGGTGCAAGAAGTCGCAGGGGTGCTACTACATCGGCAAGGACTACTACTGCCCCGAATGCCCCCAAAACGACCCGGACCCCAAGAAGTGCAAGTACCCGATGTCCAAGCCGCCGTCCAAGTCGTCGTAGGCGCTCCGCGGCAACGCCGCCATCGTGGGCCTGCAGAGGGCGCGCTCGTGCCTGTCTGTCGTGCGAGCCGCGCGATCCGTCCAGATCGTTTGGTTTGTATTTAGTCGGGATGTCGGTTGATTGTTTGTTTTCCCCGGTTCTACGGGCTGGTCGTTCGTTGTAGTGTAGGTGGCGCGGTGGCCACGAGCGAATTTACAGTTATCTATTGCTGGCGAGTCTTTTGAACATGCGCTGATATCATTTTTGTCTGTTCTGCTCTCGCTTTCGCACTCTGATTTGCTTTTTGTCACCGTCGCAGCAGCAGACCAGCGTCAGGCGCTGTTTGCGACATGAAGGGCCGCGTTAGCAACGTTGCAGGCAACGTGACTTGTGGTGAAGTGAAGTGAGCGCGCACGATGCACAGGCGTCCATGCTTCCACGTCGCCATCACCTCCGAGATCACAGCACCCGAACGGGACCACGTCGGCGCGACCGCCTATAAATTCGGGCCCATCATCCGCGCCGGTTCTCGCTCTCTTCTCCACCCAACGCCGACCGTCCCTACCCCCCCCCCCCCCTCCCCCAAGCCGATCCAGACTGGTTTCTCCCACGCCCCGGACCCAATACCAACACCGAGGATGATCCACACCGCGACACACCTGCTCCTCGCGGCGCTCCTCGCAGTCCTCGCCGCGCAGGCCGCGCTCGCTGACATCACGACGGGCCCGGTCGCCACCGACACGCCGACACCGACGACCGACATCCCGAACCCGACGCCCACCGCAACCGACGAGCCCAATCCGACGCCGCCGATCGACGTGCCCGGCATTGGCGCGACCGCCGAGTGCCCGTACTGCCCGATGGGCCGGTGCTTCAACTGCCCGAAAGAGAATGAGTGTTGGTTCGTTATAACCGTTTCACCTGCGGGTTCCCGCGCGCGCCGCGCAGTCAGCTCACCCAGCTCGGTGCCTCCGCCACCTCCCCGTCCGCAGGTACTCGTCGGATAACCAGGCTCATTGTCGCGGGGAGCTGTGCTACTACAAGGATATGCGGCAGTACTGCACCAACGGCCGGTGCTGGCCGCGCCGCCGCAAAAAGTACTGCGAAACGTGCTGGACGGACGAGCGCGGTCGCAGTCACTGCCGGTAGAGCGGCCGTGCGTGGACGTGACTCGATGCGACGCTCGCGCTGCCCGCGCCGTACATGGGATGCGCGGGGTCGCTGGGCCATGCAGTGGACGGGCCGTGTAGGGTGTGTTGGAGGGAGTCATCTGCGGCGGTGGGAGGTGCCGCCCGTTTGCCCGTTTTCTGGGTCGTTCTGTTTTGTTGGCCGCCTCCATGCGGCCAAAGAGTCTCTGGTTGTCGATCTTGTTGTGGATCAATTGAACACGCGCCGGTCGTTTTTCGTGAATCGCTGATCCTTGGCGCGGCTCAGGTCCGACTCTTGGCCGTGCATCATCCTCGCGCCTGGCGAAGACGCGCTCCACAGACGACAGCTTCGAGGAACCAACAAAGAAAACGCCCACATGAATTCGCGCAACTAATTCACACGCCCTCTCCGCTCACGTCACGCCCAATGGCGCCCCGCTGCACCAGCGCCCGGCGCGCAACACTCCCTTCTCCCGAGTCTCGGTCACGAGCGATTCGCCACGTCCGCCTCGTCGCCGCTGGCCTCAGCCTTGGCCTCCTCCTCGGACGCTTCCGGCTCGACGCGGTGGAACTCGAGCACGGTTTCAAAGTGCTTGGTGTGCGGGAACATGTCGACGACGGCGGCGCGCACGGGACGGAACGGCACGCCCTGGAACCGCGCGGATGTTGGGCGGCAGAGGCTAATAAAGAGGAGATGGGGGGTGAGTTGACGGCACCGGGTGAGACGAGGAGGGTAACGGAAGTGGGCGTGCGTACTCGACAAAGTTGGTCACGGCCTGCTTGACGTCGCACGAGACGAAGACGATCTTGTCGATGGCGCTGCACTGGCGGATCGACTTGATCACCGATTGGTCTGTCGGGAAGCGGGAGAACGAGTGAGGTGTGAATAAACGGCGGGAGAGAGCGGCGAGGAGGTTCGCGCGACACGTACGAACACCACTGCGCGGCGGGTCGAGCACCACGACGTGCTGGCTGTTCGGGATCGCCTCGGAGAGCGCGGTGCCGAGCATCTTCTCGACGGGCCCGCACAGGTATGACACGTTCTCAACGCCGTTGCGCTTGGCATTGGCCTTGGCGTCCTCGATCGCCTCGGGCACGATATCAATCCCGATAATCTTGGTGTAGTTACCGGGCGACATGCAAATCCCGATCGTGCCGGTC
Source organism: Allomyces macrogynus ATCC 38327 (assembly GCA_000151295.1). Lineage (NCBI taxonomy): Eukaryota > Fungi > Blastocladiomycota > Blastocladiomycetes > Blastocladiales > Blastocladiaceae > Allomyces > Allomyces macrogynus. The sequence continues at coordinate 780,139 of GG745328.1, forward strand.
CCGCAGCACAAGTCGAGCAGCGTCGTCTCCTTGTCCTCGCCCTCGGTGCGCTGCTCGGCAGCCCAATCCCGGACCAGCTTGTAGAGCACTTCGGTCGCGGCATGGTTGATTTGGAAGAAAGACGACGGCGAGATAGTGAACTTGAACCCAAACAGCGTCTCCTCGACGGTCGCGTCGGCGGGACCCTCCAGGACCTTGACGGGAACGTCGGGGGCAAACTGGTCGTGCACGCCGCTGTAGTACTGCACGCCGAGCACGTGCACCTTGAGCTTGCGCTTGTCCGAAGCATCCTTGAAGTGCGCGAGGAACTTCTGCTCGAACGCTTCCAGGGCCTCGGGCGTATGGCCCTCGCCATTGGCCTGGAGAACAACCATGTTCTGGCCGGTCGATGGCGTGCGCATCAGGACAAGACGGAAGAAACCCGAGTTGGTCGTCTTGTCGTAGACGGGCAGGTCGGTGCATTGCCGCACAAAGGACTCGATGATCTCGGCCGCCTCGATCATCGTGTCGTTGACGTGCAGGAGGCCACGCGGGGACTAGTACGAGGCAGGCAGTCAGAAGCGGCGAGGCGGGCGAGATTCCGGTGCGGGAACTTGAAACTTACCACGACCGTGTACTCGCCGGCCTTGAACGCGCCCGAGTTGAACCCAACCGTGCGCTCACCTGCCGGGTTGACGCCAATCGCAAACTCGCACTTGGTGCGGTATCCCTTTGTCTCGGGCGACGCGATCACGTCGGCAATGGGAACGCGCAGCTTCTTGTCCTTGCTACAACCAACAAGAGTCATCAAGAATGAGATTTCAGGTTCGCGAGCCGTGGAAAACCAGAAATCAAAACCACGTACAGCTGCTTGCGCATCTCGTCGAAGGCCTTGTGCACGACCTTCTTCTTGAGCGTGAGCTGCTCCTCGTAGGGCAAGCGCCAGTGCGGCGTCGTTTGGTCGGCAATGCGCTCGAGCGGCGTGCGCTTGTCGTTGACGTCAATCTGACGCGGCGGGCGCGCCTTGATCTCGTCGACAAACTCCTCGACCGTGACGGTCTGACCCTTGTCGACCATGGTGAGCGACGAGAGGTATTCGAGCGCGGCCTGGTGGGACTCCTCGGTCTGGACAGAGTCGGGAAAATGCGCGGAGTCAGTCAGGGTCGCAAAGAGAAGGGATAAATACAGAAAAAAATACGCACCGGCAGTGTGATGATGGCAAACTGCGACTTGGGTGCCTTCTTGAGCTTGAGTTCCTCGACCCACGGCTGGTCCTTGACGGCCTGCTGCTTCAAGAGCCACTTTTTCGCATCCTTGGTCTGGTGGTACTTGTTGAGGTTGACCAGCTTGATGCGGCGCACAATCTTGGCAATCATTTCGGGCTGGGACGCGGCGGATTCGGTTGCGGGCGTGTCGTCGGCCTCGGCAATGACCACGTCGGTGTCGACCTCGGGTGCGGCTTCGGTGGGCGCGTCGGTGTCGAGGCGCGGGCGCTTAACGGGCGAAGAGGGGGCGGCAACGTCGTCGGAGGGCGCCGTCGTATCGGCGGCCGAGTTGGAGTCCTGGGACCGTGGGCGCTTGCGGGACGCGTTGGAGTTCTTCGAGTTCTTGGACTTGGGCAGCATCGTTGCAGCAGCAGCGACGGGGCAGGTGGACGCGTGCGGCAGCGAGAAGACAGCGGGGAGACACGCGACGCTTGCTGCCTTGGATGGGCCAGCGGCGAGCACCTGGGCAAGCAAGGCGCGCGAGCGGCAGGCCGTGTTGATCGCATCACGTGGGCAGCAGAGAGGGCGTTGCGGAGCCGAATCCGGGGCACAGCGTGACCGCGTCGTGTCTCTCGCCGCCGTCTCGCGTCCGTGATTGCCTCGTTCATCTCGCGTCGCTGGCGCAGTCCGGGTCTCTTCCGTCTCCTCTGCATCGCGCCCGCCCGCCGCGCCACGGAGCGATCCAAGTGCCCGCAAAGCATCGTTCGAGGACCAAGCCCAGCTCGGCCGCACGCGTCGCGCCCTACTCCTGTTCGCAGCCGGGCCCAGTCGCGACCAGCCAAGTCGCCACCACCACCCGTTACCAAGGCCCGCACCGGCCCACGGCAAGCCTCCCCTGCCATCTTCAAATAGCACAAATTTAGTGGCCTCGTCCTCTCTCCTCTGCTTCTCCTCGCTCTCTCCGCCATCACATCGCCGGATCTCTCGCGACGCTCGCTCGACATTTCTTCTTCTCCTCTTCTCGCTCTCGGTCAGCACCGCACCGAGCGCATCCTCCGACCTACTACTTCGACTAGACACTCTCCACCTGCTCTTCGCACTCCACTGCGGCGGGCCGACCCGATCCTCTCGCACTCGCCCGGTTTTCGATACCAATCTTCTTCTCAACCCGCTTCTTTGCCCGTCCGCAACGATTCCGCGTCGTCGCGCCATTCTTTCCAACCATTTTCCGACTCTTTTGACCCCCCGCGGTGACTCTGATCCATCATGGGCAACCAGCCGAGGTACTCTGCCGACTTGATCACGCGCCCAACCATCTCCTCGCTCCATCCCTGATCACCTCCACTCCACTAGCGCCATCCAGCCGGAAGGCCCTCTGTCCGCGACTGGCGTCGCCGGCCACCTCGCTTCGTCTGACCCCTTCATCAAGCGCCCCTTCACCCCGCCGCACCCGCTGACGCCCACGCACTCGACGGCCTCGCCCTCCCCGTCGTCGAATCTGCCGTCAGCCTCGGAATCCGCATCGACCCCGCCCACCCCCTCGTCCGTCAACGCATGGCCCGCCAACTTTGGGTCGCACTTGGTCGCGGCACGGTCCGTGAACCGCGGCCGCCGCGCACGCCCCCGCACCGCCGCGGCCGTCCCGCCCAAGCACGTACAGGACATGGCCGCGCACGCATCGGCTGCCGCGTCGCCGATCAAGTCCGGGATGTGGGGTACCGCGACCGAAGAAAGTCATACGGCGGCGGCAGCACTCGCCGCACAGCACGTGCTCGACGCGGCGGGCGCGCACGCGGCCGAGCCCGCGATCGGTGCAGCGGGCCGCGTCTCGGCAGGCTCGTCGTCGTCGTGTGTGTTTGCGCCGGCTGAGGTGGCCACGGTCGCGGCCACGTGCTCGTGCGCGGCGTTGGCGCGCGCCGAGTTTGATAGCCACGACACTAAGCCGTTGCTCACGCCGCTATCAGCGTCGTACCGGTGGAAGTTTGAGGTGCACTTGCTGCACCAGCTCTACTATGCCGGGCTCGTTGAGGAACAGGTGTGTCGGCACGTTGAGATTTTGCTGCACCAAGGGCGGTCCGGCAGTATGAACGCGAATTTGCGCGCCGCGTTTGAGTGGTACCAGAGCCAGCTCGTGCATGGGCAGGCTGAGATGGTGGAACTCGCGCGCCGGATGCGCCGGTTTGCGTCCTACGTACGTTTTGTGATTTGACATGGGGGACGGGTATTGTGATCTCGAACTAATCGTTTTTTTCGCCGCGCGTGTGTAGAACATTTACTTCTGCAAGATGATGCAATGGGACGCTCAGTGGGTCGAAATCTCGTCGTCCACCAACGGCAACCAAATCACCAAGCACTTCAAGTACGACAGCGCCGCGTCGCTGCCGCCGTTCCCGCGTGCCGTGCTGGCCATGCCGTGCCCGGTGCACGCGGCGAACGCGGGTGACCAGGACATGACCGCATGATGTCGATGAGACGGGGTCGACGTGGAAAAGACACTGCTGGACGGTGGGAAGACTTTGGCGCACAATTCCTTGCATTTTGATTAGATTGATTGGGTTTCCCTCGCAAGCCGTTGGTCTGGGATGCTTTTGAAGCGTGCAGGTGGGCAGGGCGCTTTGGTTGTTTCACGGACTTGATCATGATCGCGAGGAGTATGTCCCGTTGGTGGGCAAGAGGAAGACGCGAAGAGAATTCTCTCGCGCAGGCTCAGAGCAGGAGCATTCTGCACAAAGTCGAAGCCAAAAGGAAGTGCCAATTTTGATTGTATCCATCGTCTCGTCACAGAGCCCATCGTCAAGTCCTCCCCATCAACCCATGTCAGTCTTCTACATCGACTAGTCGTCGTCCCACGCCGAGAAATTATTCGCCGGCTTCGACTGAATCACGCGCGTATTGATCGGTGGCGGTCGACCTACATCAAAACGGCATCGCACACGCGTCAGTCACTCGGCCATCCTTGCTCATGGACTCCGTGACCAACGTACTCTTGCGCTTCTCCGGCGTCGTCTCCGAATCCGATGCCAAATCCTGCATCAGCTCACCGACCGACGTATCCGCCACCTGCACCGGCACCGGCGCCGACGTGATCGTCCTGGCGCGCGCGACCGGCGCGGCCGCCGGCGGTGGGGCCACCTCGCTCTCGTCGTCGTCGGCACTCACATCAAAGTGCTCGACGTTCTTGTCGCCAATCACCTCGCTCTCGTCCTCGTCGTCATGATGCACCGTCACGACCGGAACCGGTGCGTTCCTCGGCGCGGCTGCTGGCGGCGGTGCCGGCTCGCCCCACGACGGCCGCGCCACGCCGACCATACTCGCGTTACTCCCGGCCTTGCGCATCCCCGCCTCGGTCGGGGTCGCCGAGTGCGGCGCCTGCGGGCGGTACGTGCTCGACGTGAGGGCGGCGGTCGGCGTCGGCACGTCGTCCGCGTCGCCATTGCTGCCCGCGCGGTTCCACTGCTTCTTCGCACCCGCCGCGGGCGCAGCCGCGCGCATCGCGTCGACCACCACCCCAGCCATATCAGGTTTCCGCAACGTCGACGCCGTAAACGACTGTTTGAGCGGGGACGACCGCGCGGGCCGAGACTTGGCATGTGCCGTCCCTCCTCCCATGCCCCACGACCCGCCCTTGCCCCCCACGCCCCCATTCCGCGTCCCGCCACCGCCGGCAGAGGTGCGCCACGACGGCGGGGTTGCGGACGCTTGGCCCCACCCGCCACCACCATGTCGACTGAACCGCGACGTGCTCGACTTGGGCGGCTCGTTGTCGTCGGAATCCGAATCCGAGTCGTCGCTCGCCGCGTCCTTCCACTCGACGCGTCGCGGCGTTCCGGGGGAGCCCAGGTGCGAATTGATGCTGGGCGTGCGCCGCCCGCTGCCGTCGGGCGACTTAAGCACCGACCGCAGAATGAGTCGCGCGGGCGAGTTGGTCGCGAGCCGGCTCCGTGCGCGCGCCGCGGCCGCGGAACCTTGGAACCGCGCGGTGCCGCCATTGCCACCCCCGCCCCCGCCCCCTCCGTTCCCGACATTTGCAAACCTCCCGCCACGCGGGGGCACGAGGCGCGTGGGTTTCGGCTTGAACCTGAAATGCCGGTCGGTCACGGCATCGACATCATCGCAAATCAACTCGTACGCGAACCCGTACGATGGGTCCGCATGGACTTTCTCGTCCTTATCCCTCTCCAACCGCTCTACCAAAAAGTCCGTCGCCTGCTCATCCAACAACGCCTCACGCGTGATGCCAAGTTGGTGCATCGCGCGCTGCAGCTGCACCTTGATCGATTCGCGTTCCTTGACGACAGAGACGGCCGGGTGCGTAGCAATGGCGGCGCGGGCCCAGGGCGCGTAAGGGAGCGGCACGTGCTTGTGGGTGCGAAGGTGGCGCGAGATAATGGGCCAGTCGCAGTCGCCGTCGTAGGCGTCGGTCTGAGACGGGTCGAAGTGCGGGTTGACGTCGTCGAGGAACGAGGGTGGGCCGTCAGGGTCGTAAGAGGAGGGCGGTGGGAGTTGCAGTGCGGGTGGCGCGGGTTTCTTTTTCGGCTTTTTGGGCGTCTTGGGTTGGGGCGAATCTGCAGAGAGGGATACGGCGGCGTGGTAAGTGCGCGATCCAGATGCGAGGGAGGAAAGTGCCCGTATCGAAGTCGTACCTTGCGCCAGCAACTCGCGACTTCCGTGCAAACTCGGCGGCATCACCGGAGCTGGTGCCGGCGGTGGCGGCTGCCAAACCGGCCCTTCGACGGGCGCCGGGACCTGGACGACCGGCGGCGGCACCGGCGGCGCCGTCACGACGCTCGCCACACTCACTTGCCGGTCAAAAATCGCCTGCTGCAGACTCTCGAGCCTCTGCGCCGTCGTTTTCAGCTCGTTCGACACCTGCTGGTTCGCCTGGTCGCGGTTCATCATTTCCCTTAGCGCCTGAATCTCCTTGGCGACGGTCGCTTGCATCTCGGTCAACCCCTCCCTCTGCCGCGCCTCAATCTGCGCAACGACCGCGGCCATATCCACTGCCGGCGGTACCGGCTCCGCCTCCGCGACGGGTTGAATGACCTCGTCCCTTTCATCCTCGAGTGGCACGAGACTCGACGCACGCACTTTCGGTAGGTGCAATTGCTTTTCCTCGATACTCCGTTGCAGCTCGGCCAACTTCTCGCGCTCCTGCGCGATCAGCGCGCGCTCGGCCTCGAGCTCGTCGTGCACCTGGGCGCGCCACGCGTCCCAGTCGCGGTTATGGGCTTCCTCGAGCTCGGCCTGCTTGGCGGCTAATTCGCGGTGCAGCCGGTCCTCCATGTCGGCCTGTAGCTGCGCCTCGGTCGCGTGCAGCTTTTGGCCAAAGTCCTCGATCGTGCGCGTAAGCCGGTCGATCAGATCGGCCTGGGCGGATGCAGATGGGTCGACGTCGGGTTCGGCGGGGGCAGGGGGTGCGGGCGGTGCGGGTAGGGGTGGTGAGGTGAGGTGCCGCTCATCGTCAAGGTAGTGCGGCAGGTCGGCGTGGCGTCGGCGTAGGTGACCGTCGAGGTACCCGAGCGAGTTGAAGACTTTCGGGCAGTACCTGCACCGCTGCGAATTGCGAGAGCAAGGGAGGGTAAGCATCGTGTGGGCGGTATAGGTCGGCGGGAGTGGGTGGAGAGGCGTACGTGGAACTCGACGGCGATCGGGGACGTGACGCGGCCAGCACCGCGATCGGCAACGACGGTGCCGTTGCCAGCGGCGGCCGTGTGGAACCCGGGCGTCTTGGTCATGATCTGGTACGCAAAGATGGTTTTCTTGAGCGACTTGGTCTCCTTTTTGAGCGCGTAGATTTCGAGCAGCTAACGAACGGAACGAGCTGGTGAGTGTGCGGGTCGGGAGGGACGGTAAGGGGACGGGTCGGTTCGGACCTGTTTCTCGTTCTGCTGTTGCAAGTGGTCGACCTCGGCCGCGAACTCGGTGGCCTGTCGTCGCGCGCCCTGGTCGGAAGAGTGCAAAACGTCCTGGAGTCGAAATGGCCGGACGTCAGCCAGAGTCACGGTGTCGCCGACGCTTGGGAGCGGTGCAAGCGGCACACCTGGCAATGCAAAAGGTACTCGATGACGAGCTGTGCGAGCTGGAAGAGCTTGACAAAGTTGGGGTCTGTGTAGCGCAAGTCTGGCAGTTGCCCAACAGCAATGAGCACGTAATACAGGACATTTCAGCCAGAACGGAGTCGGCTGCGCACCCTCCGACTCGATATCGCAGTAGGCTACATTGTCCATGACCTCTTGCAGCGCGCCTAGGTCAATCTACGCGACCAGAGCTCGGTGAGCGCGCACGTTCATCACCGTCTCCAAAGTCAACGAGCGCTTGGAATACCTCGCGCTGGACACGCGCCACGTCGACGGCGCCGATTAGCCGCCAATTGATGCGGTCGCGGCGGCGGCGGAAATGGAACCCATGGTATCGGTCGTCGGCTTCGGGATCCTTGTCGGGATGCATGTACTCGCCGCGCGAGCGTGCAGTGGTCGTGCCGAGGCGGCCCGCGGGTGGACGTGGACCGGCGTGCGTGGTCATGGGCATTCTTGGGGCTGGCCGGGTCCGGCCGGCTGTTGTCGCAATCAAGGGTGTTGTTGAAGTCGATGCGGGCGGCCCAAAGCGGGGGGCGTCGCAGGGCCGGGCGAATCGACCGGTTGGCCGGGTCCAAGAGAGAATAGGTATCGATATTGCAGAAGGTTGGCGGGTACCCGCGGCGGGGGCAGCGTGCGTGGCCGTTGAAGCAGCGACGGGGCGACTTGGCCGAAGACGGGAGGAGCGTCTCGCACCGTCTCTCGACTGGTTTGATGGCTGTGGCAGGCCGCCACGTGAGATTGCCACAGCGAACCGATTCGCCGCGGTTGCATGAGATTCGCCCTTGTCACGCCAGACCACATCATCTACCTTCCCCACCCGATCCACGGCAGCCTGCGCGCCGCCATCCGTCGGTGCAGCTGCCGTTTCTCTCCAAGCACCGCCATTTCCCATCCATTCCCGCCGCCCTCAGCCCGCCATGTACTTCGACAACGACTACGTGCGCGTGCTGACTGTGCACGCGCACGCGCAGCTGTTGCGCCTGATCACCGAGCACCAGTCGACCAAGCACATTGTTGTCCACCTGTCGTGCACGACTTGCGGCGCCTGCCGCGCGCTCGAGGCCGACATTGCCGCTCTATCGCTCAAGTACCCGGTCAACGCCGTGTTTCTGCGCGCGAATGTCGCTATTCTGGGCGAGACGGCCGCGTGGGCCGGATTGCCGAAAGATGGAGACTTGAGCGACGTCCGCGCGCCGATGGTGCGCGTGTTCCCGAGCCATGGGGACGCGGCGGCCATCGAGTTTGAGGGCACGCACGGCGACACCGATGGGGCCGACTTGGCGGCTGACGATATTGAGCAGGTCCTGCTGGACCTCGGCGCTATCTCGTACTTGGACACGGTCCGGACTCGCCTACGGCCGACGCCAAGAGGTAATTTGGGTTTCCCATCCATGCTCATCACGGCGCCCCCCGTCTCCGACATATAGCACCTGCACGCCTTCCCACCATCGCGCGCCACCGCTACCACTGCGGCCAACGTCGAGGGCACCGATATCGACGCCGAAACCGACTTCCACCACCACCACTCCCTCGCCGACACCGCGCCCGCCGCCGTCTCGGAACTCGCGCTCGCAACTCCTCCCGCGCCCGCATCCCCTGAACCGTCGACAATGGACCTGCACGCAACCGCCTCCGACGCCTCTCCACCACCCTATATCGACCAGCAACCGATCGACATTGACGCGCTCATGTCGATCGGGGCCACGGGCACGGTCCCGCCGGCGACCCCGTCGCCGGTCGTCTGTGCGCGACCCGTCTCGACAGACGTGGCCGATTTGCTCGAGTATGTGGATAAGCTCGAGCGGATTCGCAAGGCGACGCTCGAGGACGAGAGTGAGAACGAGGGGAAGGCGGGAGTGTCGCCGGCGCGGCGCGCACCGCTTGCGGCAGCAGCCACTGGGGCAAAGGGTGCGGTTGCGGCGGCGGCGGTGGCCGTGACGGCGGCGCTCGTGTGGACGCAGATGCGTGCGGCGAGTGTCGTGGCGATTCCGTGAGTTTTCTTCGCTCATGTGTGCGGATGGGGCAGATCGACGCGCGCGTCCTCGACGAGTCTGCGCGGCACATGCTTGATTGATTGGTTGGGTTTGGTGTAGTTGGAGGACGTTTGAAGTTTTCTCTCGCTCCTTTGGTTTCTTCACTACGTATTCCTCTTTTGGCAAAATCCGTTTTCTTCTTTCCTCCCACGCGTTTTTCGTTTCGGTTCCTTGGTCGGGTTCGGTTGGTTGCACTCTCGGTTGGTGCAATGTGATTGATGCTTTTTCTCTTTGTTGCAGTGCACGAACACGGCTTCTCGCCCTCAAAATGAAACCCAGTGAAATGTGTAATGACATACTTACAAACGGGCGAATCGAAATATGTACAAGAACGGCGGCGGCAAGAAGCGCGCATCGCCAAATGAAAATGGCGCGAGCAAATGGGATCGCACCACAAGGTGGAGAACGGAACCAAAGAGAACCGAACGCAATAATGAAATGAACACTTGCCCAGATCCATCCATCCACCGTGGAGGAAACGGGCAGGCGAAAAATGATTGGTGGACGTGCCACGGTCGCGCCCTCACCTGATCGCGTCCGTGATGCGCGAGCTGTCTCACGACGACCCGGCCGCCGCAGCGACTCGCTGTAGCTGCTGCTGTTGCCGGAACCGCGCCTCGAGCAGGGCGACGTCCGGCACGCCAATTTCGGGCGGCTAACAGTAGCACAACAATGTCAGTCGCAGTCGCTGGCGCACACCAGAGGCCAGCATCACAACGTACCGAGTTGGGGGGTGTCGGCATGACCACGTCCCTTGCAGGCGCCGTCAAATCCATCCCCTCGGCCGCGGGCGCGGTGGGCACCGCGATCGGCGCAGACACCGACATCGACGAAGACGCGAGTGTCGAGCTCGCCGTGGTCTTGCAGTTGTAAAACCCGCACTTCTCCGACCACTATCGGCACCGCCGCACCGTCAGTCCACATCCCATTCCTCCTTTCCCGAACCCCCACACCCACCAACGTACCGGACTCGCACATTGCCAGCAAAAAGCCATCCCGCAAAACAGGCAATCCACGCGATTACACCCCTCGTCCCGTACGATCCACACCCGGCACTGCGGGCACGGCTTCGAATGCTTGACCGTCCACTGCAACGTCTCTCCTACCCCCTGGGCGACCGCGTGTTCCCCCAACCCGGCGGCCCGCGGATTCGCGCCGCCCGCGAGCACCTGCACCTGCAGCGCGCGATACTCGCTACACTGCAGCCCGACATGGTGTGCGCTCTCGCCACAGTGCCAGCAGAGCGCGGCACCGCACGCACATGCACCGCGCGGGAACGACGCCAAGTGGCGGAACTGCATGGCGCGCCAGGATTCGCCGCGCGGTTCGAGTCGGAGAAGGAGGAGGGAGATGGAAGAGGCGAGGGAACGGGCTTGTGCGGCGTATCGACGACGACGCTTGCGTTGCCGTGCAGCGTCAACACGCGGTGGGGCGTGGATGACGGGGGTGATTGGCGGGGCACCGCGTGAGCGCTGTGAACTTGGTTTCGACGCGCTGTGTTTGGTCGGGGTTACGGACGCCGAGCGCGACCGGTCGCGCGATGCAGAGGTGGGGTAGACGGCGCGCGAGACACGGCGCGTCGGGGTGGTGGTTGCGGTGCTCGAGGTGCTGCGCGTTCGTGCGACGGGCTGCTCTGCGGGCGGGTTGGTATGTGCGTTCTGCTCGGTCGCAACGGGAGCAGCTGGCGCGTGCTTGGTGGCCCCGGCCGTGGGCTTGCCGTCAAAGCACGCGTCAATCAACGCCGTCAATTCCGGGACCAGGTAGGCGTGCAACCGCGCGATCGACGATGACGCAGTGGGCTTGCCTGTGCTCGATCTGGCTGACGGCGCGGGCGGTAAGGTCACCCTCGGCATCGTGACGATCGCGGTGGTCGCGCGCGCACGTTCTGAGAGCAATGCGTCCATATCGTCGCCGCTCTCGTCGGACGACCCATCCCCCGAATCTGACTCGGTGCCGGACATGTCATCGTCGTCGCCGCTGCCGCCCCACGGCACGCCTGCCACAGCCAAGAGCGCTGCGAGCGTCGACGGGATCGGCGTCGGTGCGGATGGCGGATTCGGCGCTTGCACCGGCACCGCGGAACTCGCTCCCGCGCCGCCATCGCGGTTCGTCAAATGCACGTGTCGGAAGAACAGCTCCATCGCGGCATCCACATCGTCCGGCACCTTGGTCCATTTTGCAGCACTCGTGGCGTCGGTCTTGATTGCCAAATCCACGAGCTGCCTGACTTCGGAGCGAATCTGCTGCGCGACGGCCCACCCGGCATCGGACCGCGGGTGCGGGAGCGGCGTGTCTCGGATAAGAGGCACGTCGATCCCGCATTCGCCGCAGGTACGGAAGACCGACCGGTGCGGGGCGTTGTACTTGTCGTAGAGGTCGATGAGCCGTTGCGGGGCAAACTGGTAGGTGGAGTAGGTTGCGGTTAGCACGAGGAGGAGGGTGGGGAGGAAAGGGGAAGGAAGGGAACGCGGACCCTGGTCCAATCGGCGCGCGCGAGGTGGTCCTGGCAGACGGGGCACTTGATGGGGGAGACGCCGATGCCCCACGAGTTGTTGACGACTTCCTCGATGTACCTATTGTTATCGCAAGACTAGTTAGCATCCATTTTCGGCCCTCGATCCGGCATCTGCATCCAGTCGCAACAACGTACCGCTCAAAGCACGGCCGACAAAACTGGTCGCGGCAGTTGGGCAGCCACAAGTCGAGCTGGCTGTCAAAACAGCTGTTGCATCCAGGCGAGTTGTTCAAAATGAAGGCAAAGTGAGTACTTTTCCCTTGGAGCTGCACTCGTTCACCGCATGAACGCGGAGTACATACATCGAGCACTGGCGCGCCAACGCCGCGAGTTCTGTGGGCAGCGACATGGCCGATGCGGCGGCACGACGTGCAATCAGCGGATTCCCCACGCGGCCGAGCGTCCAAAACAAGTTTCTTCGGCGCTGCGGCGCAGGCGCTTCGGCGGTGGGCTCTTGCGCTGGTGGAGCGGTCACAAATCGGCCGAACGAGCGCGGAAACGTTGCAGCGGGGACGAGTCGGCGTGGGGTGGGCGGTGGCGGGCTCGACGGACGGCGCGGTGCGGGGGTAGAAGGTGGTGATGGCGACCTGGTGCGGAACCGAAGCTGGCGCTTGAACTTAGCGAGGAACGCGGCGAGGCACGAAGGTGGAGTGGGTGGAGAGGTCGGATCCGCGTCTATGGGAGAGATGGCGGCGGCGGGGGGCAGCGTGGCGGCTGTTGGCAACGCCCGCGAGAGCGGCCACGACGCGGCGGCAGAGGGGCGCCGGCGGCGTGTCCGTGTCCGACGTGCGTGGGCGTGCTGGCTGGATAAGGTGCCCGCGATGGCGCGTGGCAGATGGGCGCCGTGCAGCAAGTCCCTTGCTTGGGCCTCGATTGGGCTCGTCGCGGTCGCCAGACTGGCGGTGACGAGCTTGCGCGTCGCCGTCGTCCGCCGTGCAGCGTCGTTGGTGCAGTCAGTCGGGCGCGGCCGCCCTCCGGCGCGTCGCTGGGTGCAGGTGCGCTGGCGGGACCAACGCGTGATTCGCGGTCACGTGTCCCGTCGACAGGTCTGGCAGCTAGTTTTACCGCAGCCCCGGTCGGGCCCGCGTGTCTGCCAGCCGGAAAATTGGCCGAGGACTGCCTGCCGTGTGCGCCACTTGCTTTTTTCCGACCCCTGGTTTCGCCGAGGCGAAACGTGGTGCACGGTGAGCGATGAAACCCCCACCCCAGACGAAACGCGAACGCCTCGAACCATGGTGATCATCCCTCGACCCTGACGCTGATCCAAAGAGATCCTGCGCGTCCCGCGTGGGTCATCATGCTTCACGCTGGGATCCGCGCAGATCACCGTGCCCACTGCGGGGTGAGAGGCAGCAGAGGCCAGTCGGACGCCAGTGCACCAGCGTGTTGTCAGCTTGCACTGACACACGCCTGCAAAGAGGCTCACGGTGGAGAAGCTCGAGCCCAGCAACGCAACGCTCATGCTGGACTGGCGACGGTCGCGAAACGAGCAGTGCTCAAATTTAGCGTCACGAACCCTTTGGGCCAGCCACGACGGGGCCGGTGCCGGCGCACTCCTCTCAGAGATTGGACTGGCTGCAGGGCGAACGATGAAGGCCAGAATCTAGCCCCAACAAAAGAAGTGGATACGCTGCACAATCCCAAATCCGTTTCCTGTCGCGTCGCCAAAGTGCCAACAAGACAGACCCACGCGTGCCCGCTTGCAAATCCGCGATTGGACCTGTCGTCTGTCGAAGATGCTCACCGCCACGCATCATCTCACAGGGACTCACAGGACCACCCGATCCGCTCGCACTGTTCGACTCTCTCTCCAATCCCCAAAAACGCGTGCGATCACCAACTAGCGCAGATCCATACGTCCACGCACGACCTTCTCTCGCCACTCTCGCGCTCCTCGCCCGGCTACAAAAGCGCGCACCTCCCCGCGGCCTCTTGCGCTCCCATGATCAACCCTCCACGACCCAACCAGCGACAGCAAGCACCATGACCATCACCTCGGCCGCTGACCTTCCCTACGAGACGGCCAAGTTTGCCCCGATCCGCGAGTCGGACGTGTCGCGCGAAATGACCAAGCGCTACATGACCTCGCTGCTCGACGGCGCCGACACCGACGTTGTCATCATTGGCGCTGGCCCTGCTGGTACGACGTGCGCTCTTCGTTCTCGGGCTCGGCGTCGGCTCATGTGGGTGTTGCTCGACGCGAACGGTGATCGTCGCGGACGCGTGCACATGAGATCCTCGTTTTCTCGCTTCTCGTTTGCTCTCTTCTTGTTTGCTCGCTTCTTCGTTTGCCGTGATCGCGCGCACACGCGAGCGTTGTTGCCCCACGCATTGCATGCCAACGCCCGAATGCCCCAACCCTGAGTAAATGACACGTTGCCGCTGACCACTGGCCACCTCCACGCTCGCCAAAAATAGGCCTCATGTGCGCGTACGAGCTCTCCAAGGACCCGTCCATCAAGGTCTCCGTGATCGAGGCCTCGGTCGCGCCCGGCGGCGGTGCCTGGCTCGGTGGCCAGCTGATGACGCCCATGGTCGTGCGCAAGCCCGCGCACCTGGTCCTCGACGAGCTTGCAATCCCGTACGACGACTGCGGCAACTACGTTGTCGTGGCGCACGCGGCGCTCTTCACGTCGACGCTGATCGCGACCATCATCAAGAATGGTGTCAAGCTCTTCAACGCGACCGCCGTCGAAGACTTTATTGTCAAGAACGGCGTCGTCTGCGGTGTCGCCACGAACTGGGCGCTCGTGACCAAGGCGCACGGCACGCAGAACTGCATGGACCCGCAGACGGTCCTGGCCAAGGTGATTGTTTCGTCGTGCGGGCACGACGGGCCCCATGGCGCGACGGGGATCAAGCGTCTGCACCAGCTCGGTATGGTCAAGTCGGTGCCGGGCATGAAGGCGCTGCACATGGAGGCCGCCGAGGACGCGATTGTCGCCAACACCCAGGAAATCGTCCCGGGCATGATCATCACAGGCATGGAAGTGTCCGAAGCGTGCGGTACGAACCGTATGGGCGCGTGTTTCAGTGCAATGATCGTCTCGGGTCGCAAGGCGGGTTGGCTGGCGCGCCAAAAGGTGCTTGCTACGCGCAAGGCTGAAGCCGGGTCGACTGCCTGAGTTGGGTTGGTGTGACGCGATTGTACAGAGTGTTTGTCGTGCTGACCGACGCGTGCGTGGTAGCGCGCGTGTGCATTCGCGGTGCGGGTGGAGGGCGGAACGCCGCCCACGAGTGTCTTGAAAATGTATTTCATTCTTGTGGATCAGCGCATGCAGTGAGTGGAGTGACTAGCGACGGCCGCAGGTGAAGGAAGATGCTTGAGCCACCAGGCAGTTCCCCGTGAGTATGAATGCATGATTTGGACAGCTGCCACAACCCATCTATGGCACGTGCGACCAAAGCCCTGCGGAGGCCCACTACGAGACGCGTTTGAAACAACCAAGTGCGTCACCATCACCACTCCTGACTTGCCTGACGCTCCCCAACGCTGCGAAATCACGAACAACACCACCAACCTACGCGACGCTGCGAGACACTGCGCCTGTCCCTGCCCGCACGCATCTCGTGGCCATCCCTACCATGAACCTGCACTCACTACCTACAATCAGTTAGTGACAGGCTGTACAACGTGCATGTGTTCTGCAACTTGTGACTCACACCAGGTGTGCCTAGGACTATGATACAATCGACCACATGCACACGATCTTTGGCAAAGGCATGATGGCTGCTGACATGGAAAGTGACAGCATCTCAGACTACAAGTTGTACTTGGACCCCAACTACCTGATGTCCATAGAAGTCAGCCTGCACAATAACATGGACCTGCCCAGCATGGAGTATGACTCAAGCATGTGTGGGATTGACAAGTTGGATCTGGCCATGCCCAAGGAGGTGGAGGACCTTAAGCACACAGTATTCATTGCTCTTTTTGTGTTGCTCTGTTGTCCTGACCATTTTGGCTCACCAAGTGACCACATAATCCAGGAACATAAGCTCTTTGTCAAGACCAAGGACCTCAAGCCCAAGGGCTGCAAAAGCATGAGCAGTATTTCTTGGGTGTGATTGCCACCATGCTCTCCACAAACATGTTGATCTGTTGACCAGGGTCTTTTCACTCGACTCTGCCATTTGTGAAACAGCTTGTGCACTGCATGTTGAATGCACCCACAACTGTGATGAAGCAGCAGACCTTGAAGCTTCTTATGCATGAGTATTGGCATGCACTCCTGTCCATTTGGGCTGCTGAAAAGGTGCATGCATTAATCTCCCATTTATGTGGATCATGTTCCTGCCAGTGAACTTCTTGCTACCATCCCTGTTGTGACCTCCATATAGCACAAGATCATTCACATCTCCATGACTGACACAAAGACTGAATGCACTGATGAGGGCACAGTCATGTAGATTCAAGTTCAACTCACATTTGGTGGTCTCAAGGGCCACACACGCCAAGCCATACTGCAGCAGTTCAAAACAACCAAGGTTGAGGACCTGATTGGTGCTGACAATTTGTCTGACCTGAACAAGGCCATCCCAGGCATCAACAATGCACAGCTCACAACGTTTGTTGCCACGCTCAAGAAGGGTATGCACTTGGCCAAGGTTGGCAAGTGCAAAATCAAGGACCTGCACTGCCAGTACCTATGCAAGATTGCTGCCTTTCCTGCTGCCAAGTCGCTCGTCTTCATGCTCATGAACCTGCTTGAGGCCTACTCAATGGTGAAATCTGATGTATCACTCACCAAGCACCTGGCCATTGATTTTGCCAAGGACATGTTATCCCACCACTACATTGGGCGACTTGCACTGTTCCTGCTGCTTGTGGTGCATGTGACTGTGCCCAAGTTTGTGGACCATGCTGGTGTGTTTGCCAGCGTCCTCAACTTGATTGACCAGATGGGGGTTGAGCAGTTTGCATCATGCCTGCTCACTGAGTACTGCAGTGCCCAACCTGGTGACCTTGCTCACCAACTGCCACATCCACACTGTCTCACTGCTTGTGCCCCCTGGCTGGTCAGCCCTCACCATGTAGAATGTCGTGTCAAGGGAATCCTGATCCAAAAAACGGCCACAGAACCACAAGGCGTGAAAGTCATGTGCTTGGTCAACTGGATCAAGATGTGCATGTTCAAGCAGCTTGAGGCTGCTGACAAAAAGGAACTTGTTGGTGCCCAGTTTGCAATATCGCTGTTGATGCACCTGCTTGAGCTTGCCAAAGTGGATCGGCTCAAGATTCTCATCAGCGACTGGGTGCTCATCAAGGGCCTCAAGGTGGTGGGTGAGGAGTTGCTTGGAGGTGGTTGTTGCCTGCTAGGTACATATATCATTCTCTTTTCATTGCCACCAGTGGATTGTTCACTGATCCGTGATCTTGCTCTCTCTCTTTTAGGAAGCCAACTTGCTGGAAACTTGAATGAGATGCACTGGCAGCAGAACTGGTACCTTGTGACCAAAGGGTCATTGGGGTTGGAGCTGGCTTTTGCAGTGTTCTACAAGTGCCCATCCTGTGGCCATGACTTTACTGAAGGTGGCATGTGCCTGCTGTGCTGAATGACCATGACCTAGATGTCATATATGCGCATTGACGTGTGTTGCCCAAATTGTAAAGCTGGGTTGTATGTGCAAGTTCTGTACAAGGTAGACAAGGCGCCCACTTGTGTTCTTGTTCTTCTGCACATGGATTCCCGAGTTTCCAATGATTGGCCTGTGCATGCAAAGGTTTGGCTCTTTGCTGATGTGCACATGTCTCATGCAGCCATCTTGTCATCACTGGCAAGCAGTGCCACATCCCACTTGGCTGCATCATTGTCATTGTCAGCAATTGGCACCACATCCCATGCAGCCATGTTGTTGTTGTTGGTGAGTGGAACCACGTCCCACACAGCCATGTCATCATTGTCAGTGAGCAGTGCCAAGCCCATCAACATTCCATGCATTGGGTATCTGCCAATGCTGGATAGTGCTGACCTGATTGTCTGGGATATTTGTTGCTGGCACATGTGTGGGCTGAACATCAACCAGCCTGAGCACCAAGAGGCCATCTATGATGTGCACAAACACTTGGACATGCCAGGTCTTGAGGAGATGACAATAGAGTTTTTGTGCATGCTTGTGGGCACCAACAATTGCAAGATTGTGCAGACCGCCTTCAAGCAGGCTGTGCTGTCCATGTCCAAGACTGACTCCAAGGTGGGGTCTGGGATGCAGTGTGCCATTGCAAATGCACTCAACTATGAGGTCACAAAGTGCAAGCCATGGGGATGGGTGGACAAGTGCAGGGAATGTGCTCACGTTCTTGTGCTGGCAGCCACAATCATGCTCAAAGACCAAACAAGGAGGCGTTTGAGTACAAGTGCCCATATGGCTGTGGAACCTTGGCAATCAAGACCGTGTTGATGCTGCAGGTTGCTGCTGCTGTTTGCTGCTGCAAAGACAAGAACTATGGTCCGCGCATGAGTGTGGAGCTTGTTGCACTGGTCGACAAATTATTCGACATCACCATGCCCAATTCTACTGAGCAGCATGATGTACTCACCAAGATGGAGGCGATTGTTGAGGCCAGTGGCTTCTATGCGCTCCCAATCAAGGAGTACAAGGCTGCATGCGACCAGAAGGGACAGCAGTACAACAAGACTGCCACTGAGTCTAAGAAGTAGTGGGCCAAGGCCAAGTCCAATGGGCTGTGCACCAAGAAGACAGAGGTGACAATGGCGGCCAAGAAGGCGGCCCATCTTGCAAGCAAGGAAAATGACAACACTGCAGTTGCGCCCAAGCTGAAGCGCATGCGTGGGGGCAGGAAGGAATCTGTGGTCAAGGAGCTGGCCATGTTGTCAAGAGTGTTGGGTTCAAGCACAGCTGGGCCTTTGGGCATGGCTGCATCAGGTGCCCAGTTGGGTATGCGCCACATACCAACAAGCGCAATGGCATGGGTGGTGTGGTTTGAGGGAGTTGTTCTGGTCTCAACCGTCCCTTGTCCCTGTGCAGTGTTGCAAGAGAGCAGAAGTTGTTTGTTTGTTTTCCCATTTCTTGCCAGGTATCACCCTTTTGATGTCGTCCTTTTGAAATCATCCTTTTGATACCATATGTCATCAATCAAGTCTTGATTATTCATTTGTGTCACTGTGTTGATTGTCTTCCAATGAGCGTCTCGTGATATGTATTTCATCCTTATGAAGCAGATGACATGGTGCATTTGAACATCTACTTCATGGCTTCGTGTGTGTATACGAGTGAGAGGGGTGCATGGAGAAAGGCGCATTCTTGGGCTCCCAGCCTTGCAACCTGACACAAGGATAAGACTCAAACCGACGATCATGGCCACAAATGCTGCCCCAAGCTCATACTATCTTGCTTCATTTTTGAGAGCATGGTGCTGCGCCATGGGTCTGGTAGATTTGTCGGTTCTAGTCTTGATCCAGTTTCTCCAGCTTTTCCATTCCAGCTGACAACTCTGTTCATTTGTCAATGGTTGATGCCAGCATGAGTTTTTTGCAGCTGATCTGCATGCTTGAGCGCAGGTCCTGCCTGTGTGGCCGTTGCATCCACGAGCCGCAGAAATTCGGTTTATGGACGCATGTATACATTGCTTTTAGGTCGGGCAATCCCGCATGCAAAATTCACAACGTGAACTTTGGTGCCACAACATCCAAAGTCAGCACACTGGCCATGTAATTTTGATCCCAAAAGCCTGTAAACGTCACCCAAGCTAGCGCCAAAATACACGCTTGCGTTATAAAGCAGGGCTACGAAGCACCTCACACTCCCGACATGGTGCGCTTTGGCACTACCAAAGCGTCACTTTGCAGGGCTGGGAGCAGTGGACGCCAGTAGGGGAAATCAAACTCATATATACACTCCGACCACGGAATCAATGCCTTGGCCGCTTACTCCCGCGCGCGTGCTCGTCACCACTCGCGTCGCCATCGCTTGCGCCGTCCGTGTCGTGCGGTCGCTTGGCCGCAGGTCCCGTCGGCGCATTCGGCGCATTCGCAGGTGCGACTCCTGGTGGCCGTGGTGCCGGTGCGGGCACCTGCGCGGTACTGGATGCGGGCGTCTCAAGCACGAACGTGCCCTCGAGTTTCCGGGTCGCGTGCGATTTCGTGCGCGCGTGGTCAACTGTCTAAAAAGCCGAACCGGTCAAGGTGACGTACGCGATCTGCAACAAATCATTGGGTGCACATACCATGGGCTTGTCGAACATCAGCTTGCCATTCGCGTCGCGCAACGCCGCGGCCGCGTCGCTGGCGTCGCGGAACACGATAAATGCTTGACCGCGCATTTTCGGCGTTTTCAAGGCGACGACGTCGGCGACGGCGCCATAGGACGAGAAGTAGTAGTAGAGTGCTTGACGTAGCTCAGTTTTTTGGACCTTGGTGCACAGGTTCTTGACGTAGAGCGTCTGGGCCGTAGTGGCCGCGTCGGCGGGTGTTGCCATGGCTGCAGCTGGTTGGCGGGCCGCGAGCGGTCGTGCGAGCGATCTGGCGGGGTGGAGAGGCGAGCGTGCCCGCAGTGCGGCAATTTGCACCGGGTTTTGAGCGGGGTGGTTGGTCCAAAATCGAATCGCAGCTGCAAGGCGCGATTAGCTCAACGAGAAGCGAGAGCGGCGTGGAGGTTGTGCGGTGGATGACAGCGCGTGATGGACATGTCAGATCCATTTTGCAAGACTCGCTGCTTGTGAGCGCCCCTTCCATCCTGTCGGCCGCAACGGCAGAGTTGGCCAGAAGCAAACCTCGCCACACCGTGGTCGACAACGAACTCGCCATCATCAGCACAGTCGTCCCATCGAATCCGACGCTGCACCCGTCTCGACCCCAGCCTGCGACTTGCTGCACTCGGTCGTCGTCCCCGCTCCGAGCCGTTTCGGGCCCGCCGCGAGCGCCGACCTTGTGCGCATGTGCACGCTTCCACGTCCAGTCTTACAATCGCGCGCCCGAACTCTTCGACACGACTGTCCGCGACAACGTCAACCCAACCCGCCCGCTCTGAAACTTTGCACATCGATACCAGCGGGCACCTCGCGCTCACCGCTCATAGCCTGAGCCTCTTTCTGCTGCCGCTGCGTGCCGATCCCTCCACCATGTCGTCGCCCGCGCTCCCGACCGGCAACCCGAGCGAGTTTGTTAACAACCCGCTCGGCACCGAAACCGCGCCGACCGTCGCCGCGGGCCAGGCGGCTACTCTGACGTGGAACCCGCTGTGGCCGTCCTTCAATGTCGTGCAATACGTGGACCTGTGGGTGTGCAACCAGAACGCATTCCCGTCGTCGTGCTCGCCGATTGCTCAGGCCGTCCCCAACAACAAGGGCAATGTCGTCTGGAACGTGCCGAAGGACTTTGGTGCCAACGACAAGAACGCAAACTGGGCCATTGTCGTTGCCGCCAATGGCGATACCGTCTCCGACTTTATGCGCCGATCGACGCCCACGTTCCCGATCCGTGTCGACCCAGCGTCGGGCAGTAGTAAAGATGGGACCAAGCCGTCACCCGCACCGGCGTCGACGACCGTCACGTTGTCGCCGGCACCAACGTCGAGCGCGACCGCGGTCGCTACCAAATCGGCCTCGGCCAACCCGTCTGGCACGACCTCGGGTATCGACTCGCCGACGACGGTCGTTGGCGGCCGCGCCGACACTGCCTCGGATAACAAGACGTCCGGGTTCCCGTGGTGGGCGGGTCTGCTGATCGCGCTCGCCATCCTCGGCATCGCCGCTGTCCTTTTTATCGCGCGCCGCCGCCGGTCTCGCACCGTCGACAAGGACCTCACCACGACCGCACCCACGTCCCCTACTTCTGCCGCCCCTGCTCCACCATTGATTCCCATGTCGCAAGCGCCGCCGCCGCCACCCCCGCCCACCCCAGCGCCACCGATGACGCGCGGCGACGCCGTTTCGGGTCGACCCTTCGAACGCTGGCACTCGTCCTCGGCACCGATGCTTTCGGACGCGTCAGCCGCCGCGACGCAGCGTTCGCAGCCATTGCCGCGCACGCCCACGTACGCCTGCGGGCGAAGCGCGTCATGTCGACGGCAGTTGACCCGGCATCCACGGTCCGCGTGATATTGCCGTGCCGATGCTGTGACGACGACGACGACTCGACCATG